>JAPSGF010000086.1:1227171-1304219 GCA_035772895.1 Perdix hodgsoniae
CTTCATTTATTATCTAGGAACAAAAACTTTCCCAAGAGAATAGTTCTGCTGAGACATTTGAATTAATTGCCAAAAGCCCTGAACTTATTGATCAGTTTTCCCCTTTGTAGTTAACTACTAATTCCACATGCTTTTTTCAATAAATGTTTTGTTGCATATTCCACAGAGTGTTTTACCGCTTGTAACTACTAATAAACCAATGAATTCTTCTAGAAGTGAGACTAACCATCTTTTCAGCCACTAGGGAGCACCACTAGCGACAGGCCTGCAATTAGACCCTGCGTCATTGGTCACAATCCTCTGAGCTCTGCCATTCAGGCAATTCTCAGACTACCTCACTGTCAGTTAATCTGTCCCACACTTCCGAAGCTTAACTACAAGGATGATATGGGAGACAACGTCAGAAGCCTTGTTGAAGTTAAAGTATACAACATCTACTGTGCTCCTCCCATCTACCCAACTGGTCATGACATCATAAAAGGTTACCAGGTTGGTCATGCCTGATTTCCTCTTGGTGAATCTACGTTGGCTACTACTGATAACCTTCTTCTCTGCGTGTAGAATAAGTTATTCCATCACCTTCCCAAGGATGGAGGTGAGACTGACTGGCCTGTAGTTTCTCAGGTCTTCCTTCTTGCTCTTTTTGAGGACTGGAGTGACACCGGCTGTTCTCCAGTCTTCAGGTACCTCTCCCCTTCTTCATGACCTTTGAAGGATGATAGCAGTTCAGCAGTCCCTTCTGCCAGTTCCCTTAGCACTCATGGGTGTGCCCCACTGGGTCCTATGGATTTGTGTTGAGTTTGCTTGGATGATTTCTGACCAGCATCTCCACAACAAATGGAGAGTCTTCCTTGCCCCAGACTCTCTTACCTCCACTGTAAGTGGAGGCAGTAAAGACTGAAGCAAAGAAGGCGTTCTGTAATTATGTTTTCTGTGTCTTCTGTTAGCAGGGCATCTGCCTTATTCGGCAGTCACTCTTGCTGACCTGGCTTATTCCCTAGGTGCTTGCAGAGGCCATGAGCATTGCCATTTTGGAACCCGCCTCCCAGGTCCTACAGTTTAACATTCTCCTTACTTATTAGTCAGACTCTTCTAGACAGGTAGATGCCATTCCTTTCTAACAGGTCATAATCTTCATAGAAGGTCCCATTTTCATAAAAACTAAAACCTTCACATTGGCACTAGCCACGTAGCCAGGAATTCATATGCATTTTATGTCTGCTTCTGGCTTTTCAGTTTCGTCCAACTGAAGAAAACTTAGATAGCAGTGTTCTTCACTTGCACTCACAGGGCTTTATAGAAAAAGACCTACATTTCATCCAGTCCAACCATCCACCTATCACCAATAGTTGTCACTAGAGCATGTCCCTCAACACAGCATCTAAATGTTTCTTGAACACCTCCGGGGTCAGTGACTCCACCACCTCCCTGGGCAGCCCATTCCAGTGCCTGAGCACTCTTTCAGAAAATCCAGCTTGCATCTCTCCAGCACAACTTGAGGCCATTCCCTGTAGTCCTATCTTCAGTTACACAAGAGAAGAAGCTGAGCCGCAGCTCACCACAACTTCCCTCTAGATAGTTACAGAGAGTGGTAAGGTCTCCCCTGAGCCTCCTCTTCTCCAGACTGAACAATCCCAGCATCCTGAGCTGCTCTTCATCAGACTTGTGCTCCAGACTCCTTGCCAGCTTCATTGCCATTCTCTGGATGCGCTCCTTGGTCTCAGTGTCTTTATTGCAGCGAGGGGCACACAGCTGAGCACAGTACTCGAGTTGTCGCCTCACCAGTGCTGAGTCCAGAGGCATGATCACTTCCCTGCTCCTGCTGGCAACACTGTTTCTGGTACAAGCCAAGTTTTCTTTGATTCTACCCCTGTTTTTGATTCCATTGTCATTTGTGCCCACATGAAAGAACAGTAGTGGATCGCAGTCTGTTCTGTTGACAAGCTGTGGCACTCTTTTGGCAGTGTCCCAGATCTCGGCTCTCAGGAAGCAGCAGATGACTCTAGGATCCCTGTCAGGCCAGCAGAGGGAAGCCTTTTAACAGGGAGTTATCCACTGCGAGCATGAGGTGTTTCTTTGTTAATATTAGAATGATTTTTCCTCACCTCTTCTTTGATACAGCATATGAGATGGGCCTCTGGAACCATGAGGCAGAGAGCAGGGGAAGCAGAAAGGAAGATCTTGCTATGATCCTAGTAAAAAAACTTGTTTGATCTGTCTTAAACTGTACCTGCATCATTGCAAATTTGTGTCCCAACATTCTCCAACACCAAAACAGAAAATGTGTCTGAGAGTGGTGCTGTGCCTTTTTTTTTTTCCTGTGTTTTAAAGCCATATATTACAAAGATACAATTGTTAATAACTATAAGATCCAGCAGCCATCTTACCACGACAGAGGCTCCAGTGTGAGTGCTGCGTTGTTGCATGATGTAACCATGCCACTTGGCAAATTGAGATAACAACCTTAGCTTTTCTTTGCAACCTGGAGGTATGTGGTTGCTGCTGATGTGCTCTATTTTGTTGTTTCATAGCAGTAATATATTTACTACATCTGCAGATATTCCAGAGCATTCTTTACTTTGGTTACAATAAACATAATTTCTTGATTTTTTTTTTTCTACTTTCTGCAATCTCTGAATGCAAGTTTTTACTCTACAGTAGCACAGATTGGAAGGCAGCATGTGAGGTGGCCATCGCATGTGAAGTTTCATGGCACAGTGAGGAAAAGAGAAACAGTAGACAAATGTAACTGAAGTTCAAAAGAATATGTGTCTGTATCCAAATGCATATCTTAGCAAAGTTTTCAAATTTATCCTAATGCTTAATTCTTTTCCAAATCTTTCATTTATGGTTTTGTCCTGTGAAACTTAATTTAATCTTATGATTGCTGTGTCATTTCTCTTTGTTCTCAGTATCAAATGCTGTGTTGCTTGATTGAAGACTGCTGTCTATGTATCTTGACTATGTCTTGTACTGACTCTGGTTGATATGATTCACATGATTTTCATTTAAACTAAAGTAGACATGGCTTGGCAAAACATTAAGGATAATGGTGAATAACTGGATGTTAATATTGATTCTTAAAACTCGAGAGGGTTTTGCAGGCACTTTGGAGGTGATATTATAGGTCAGATCTTACCTTGGTTATTTTAAATTGCTGGAGGGAGAAAAATCTAATGTAAGTAATGACCATAATATTTAATATCTGACATGAAAAAGGAGCAAGAGTTAATCTACAAAAAAAAAAAAAAAAAAAAAAAAAAAAACCTGACCTGCACTTCAAAAGGGAGTTTTCTGCAAATTGCTTTTACAATAGTAATTGTAGAACTTCATATTCTGGAGGGAGAAGAAAGGAATAAAACAGATTAGGATTGTTGAACATACAAAATGAAGAAAATTGATGAACGGGCTCTTCCAGTATTCTGCTCTGTCTGGAGAACCTCTGATGAAAATTAAGTTGCTTTGTCTGTGCTTCCAGTATCAACTAACTTGATGCAGAAATAAGTGTTTTGGGGTTTTAATCAAATGTAATGTAGACAAAGTTGTGGCTTCTGCTTCTTTTTTTTTTTTTTCCTTAAAGCTTTGAATGGATTCTTCAGGTTCCTAAAAAGGAACATTAAAATAGATCTTGTATCCATGGTTATCTTAGGTAACAAAAGGTTAGAATCTTTTTTATTTTGCAACATGTTTTTATTGTTTTCTACTTCAAATTGGGGCATTTTCTGTTTTCAGGCTTCTTCAAAGAATGATATTTTAAAAGTCTGTAGAAAGGAATATGAGGTACGTATGTATTTGTATGCATATATATCTTAAGTCATTTGTTATATAAATAATGAGGGAAAGTCCAATCATCTTATCATCTTATAGTAGCATGTCTGAATACTTCCATCCAAATGTAAATTAGCTGTCTGCAATTACTGTAAAAGTACAATTGCTTTCTGTAAAAAAAAAAAAAGAGGGGGGGGGCTTTCTCTTAATCTCTCTTAATTTGAATGAAAAAGATACAGCTTTCAAAATGAAGATACAGATTGTAAAACTGTTTCATAGGAGTTCTGATAAAAGTAGGCATTTATTGTGAGCATTCATTGTCAGCAACATTTTGACTTCTAGAATGGCATATGTAGCTTAAAAATGATTTAAAAAGTAAGGAAATAAATGCAGGAAGGAATAAGCCTTTATGTAGCCTATCCTCATTCAAAATGGATAATTTTTGCAAACATCAGTGAAAGTGTGAATGCCAGCACTTATTTATACTGTTCTGCTTTTAAAATTAATCACTAGAATGTTTTCAGAAATGTGCAGATGAAGATTTGTGTTCTTTTTGTAGAATTTGGTAGAAATGTTAGTTTGTTAGGACTTCTTCCCTTTCGATGTTTCTTAATTTAAAAAGCAGAATTCTCCTCCTCCCAGCCTTTCATCCCCTTTCATCCTGCCTGCTGTCCTGAATTAGACAGTCCTGTGTAAGTTCTGCCCATACTGAATGGTATCACGCAATTCTTCTTGATTTGGGAAGAAATATAGCAGGTTTCTTGTTTTCCATAAAACATTAAATTCCTTGTTTGTTTGATTTTCCTTTGGTCTTTCTATATAATCAATCTACAGAGTATTTTCCAAGATTCTTCTCCATTTAAGTTATTATAGTTTATTGTCTTTAAAATTATTTTTCATTTTAAGTAGTTCTGTCTTTTCTGATGCTATAATATGCTATACTGTCAACATCTGTAAGCTTCTCCTCTATTATGCTGGTCTGTTTCCTTCTTTTTTTCTGCATTTCTGCATTGCTGTAGGAGGTTGGCCAATATGTGTTGAAGGAGAACGGGAGAGGAAAGGTAAGAGAATAAAGAACATCTACAAAATAGTGGTAGTCATCTTTTCTTAGTCTCTTTCTCCAGTTTTTATCTGGAATTTTAGAAAGTGGGATGTTGCTGTTAGGAGAGGCAGCAAAATAACAGAAGGAGAAATCAAGTCTTCTGGTTGAGGAGGAAGGAAAGAACTTTTTTAATGAGCACTAGGATTGGTAGGCATAGATATTATGTTAGGCATAGAAATGAAATTATCTCATATAGTAGATCCTCACTACATTTTTTGGTATGAAAATAGATTCTCCTATGTATCTAGACTTCATGGATAGTCATGAAAAGTAGTATTTGCTGTGCTTTAAAGAGTATTGCATGTATAAAATTCAAGGCAGTTTTGTCTAAGGTTGAGATTTGGAAGGCTGCTTCTGGAGGGAACCTGCCTTCCCTTTTTCCCTCCTTTCTGTTTGTTTATTTTTAAATAGCTTCCATGGTGAATGTTGCATGCTCATTGTGTAGTCTTCCGAGTAGCTTCCATGTCTTTGGCTAGTGCCATGCTTTGTATTCAGTTGAGTTATTGGGGAAAAACTGAATGACTGGGAGGTGAGTGGCTAATTAAAACACTAGATGACAAGATCAGAAACAGCCTGTGAATCGCACAAATGCAATGTTTTATGTATTGTGTTTGCCTTTTTGTTTAAGAAGCCGTGACTCACTAAAAGTAAGGATTCAATTTGAGAAACAGTTTATTGAGAACTGGATATGGAGGTGTTGAATGTGATAAAGACATAACATGGAGATAAGAACTAGCTGAATTAAGAATATAACAGTTTATCTTGTTGTAAACACTCTCCTAGCTTATCTACTGATGCATCTCATATACTCACACAAGGATTTTGAACAATTTGCACAAGGTTCTTACACCAGTAAAGCGAACTTTGCGTAGTACTTTTCAGTAGTATTTTGAGAGTAGGAAAGCAACTTCATTAGCTTACCTTCAGCTTCCCACTAAGGTAGTGAGCACCAAGAATGACAGAAGTCTTCAAGAGTAAGGCATAGAAAAAAAAATCTCTAAATGGGAGTTGTTAGAAAGTTAGAAGTTGCTAAGCAATGTCTAAAGTTGTGCAGTAAGTGAATCGCTTCAGCACTGGTGTGCCAACTTTTCATAAGGTTAACTGGAAATGCTTTTATTGGATTGCAGTTACTGTTGGTAAAGTTTGTGATTGTTAGGAATCAGAGATTGTACACTTTTTAGAAATGATCTCTGGCATAATAAGCTGTTATTCTTGATGGGTGCGTTGAAGGCTTTAAAGCATACCCTATGAAGCGTGTTCTATTTGCAAGAAACACTGCATGCAGAAATTGTATTTAAAAAATGCACAGTATCCTTGAAGAGTTTTGAATGTTACTTGAGTATGCATTATTTGGCTTCTTTTGAAAGATGTTACTGTGGAATTCCTTTTTCTCATCTTCTGCTTCTCAGACACTCACTTTTGTCCTCTTTTCTCTCTAGCTCTGTGCACCTTTTATCTTTTACCTTTCACTGCTACCAGCTTTCTACTATCTTGTTCACCTTAATCTAAAAAGAAGGTAGGTGATAATCAAAGAAAGAAGAAGGAAGTGGGCTGTATGGATTGTGTGTAGGGTTTTCTAATTTTTCCTATTTTTTAAAGTTTTGTGTGAAAATTCCTTTTTTTGAAAAGGCTACATGAAATGCACGCTTGAAAAAGTAGTGAAGTAATATATAACGTTTGAAGTAAGTTGTGAAGAGTTTATTACCATATTTAAGATGCTGAGGACAAAAGATTACAAAGTGGTTTTAATGAACTTCTAAAGAATGCAGCTTGTGTAGCCTCTGGAAGCAGGGCATCACTTAAGAATTTGCAGCAGACTTGACCTCTGTATTCCATACATTGTAGCTAATGGTAATGTGAACTTTGGGTGCTTCTTGTTACTGTTCTGCACAGTTCAAAGAAAGTAGATGCAAGACCCAGTATTCTTGCCAAAACTTAAATTCCAGTGATGATGCTCTATCTTACTCTTCAAGGTTTTTTCTTTTTCCTTTCTTTCTTTTTTAACTGTTTAACACAACTGGGGAAAACTTTGGCCTTGATTGCTACTTTTTGAAAGCTTTTTGAAAATCTAAACAGTTGTGCACCATAATCAGAAATTTCAGCTTACTCCACTAAGCCTTAGTGTGTTACTTTCTGACTTTAAATCCTGTTGATTAAATTCTAAGATTAAATAAAGTTGAGGAAAGGTTAACAGAACTTAAAATGTTTTTTTTTTTTACATGGTTAGTAAAGACAATAGTACTAAACTTATTTTTTCACAGGTTGATAGAATACATGTAACTACAACTGTAATTTTCAGGAAGAGAAGTAATATTTTTTTCTGAATCCTCTCTGTTTTCCTGTGTAAACGAGCAGCTTCACTGCCATTTTTCATTCAAGATACAAGAAGAAACTGGAAAAAAATGCAAAAGCATGCCTTAAAATGCAAAAGATTTTCTCCTTTAGCAGTTTGTTCTGCACTGTTGATGTGCATTTGTTTTGGGTTTTGAGCCGTTACCTGCAGCTGATGAGCTCCAAAAAGAGCGAAACCAGTTAGGTCCTGCAGTACTGGCTGAAATCTTTCTTCAAGGAGTTTCTGTTGAGGAAGACTGGAATATCTTTTCTGCTAGATAAGCTTTAATTACCTTTTTCAATTTCCATCACGGCGGAAGGTCTTTGAGACTGTTTTCTTAATGCATGCACACTTGTTTTAGCTGTGTCTGTCTGCTACTTTCCATTTCTCCTACTTGTAATCTCATTTAGTGACCAGTTTCAGCAATGCTTGTTGTTATGGGTTGTTTTTTTTTGAAAGGAGGAGTCTGAAAGATGAGGTTAATCAACAAGTAGAGCAAGTAATTTTACGTTTGTCCTTTGAAGTTCAATATTGCCATCTTTGTTCTCTTAATATTTTATTCATTAGTTGAAAGAGGGAATTCAAATATATATTTTTTTAATCTTCATTTCCACAAGTCTTGGTGAGTTAGTTTTTTCTTTTATGGTGAACACCCTTTTCTGCTGATGTTGTTTTTTGTGCATGGGAGGGGGCTGTTTGTTTTGCTTTACGTATATCTGTTTTATCTTTTCTTCTGTTTTATCTCTCTTCTCACAGTTCACTATTTCGAGAGACTTTGATAGCAGGTTCAGGAAGAAGTTTGAATGGGCTGATGAGACTTAAATGTGCCTGCTAAATATGACTGCTACTTAATACTGTAGATAGGGCTTAACTCTATATTCTGTAATGAAGTTAGGGTTACTAACTGAAGTCAGACTGTGACTGTTTAAAGCTGTAATCAGCTTTATTTACAAGTAGGTGGCATTATTTTTTCTAAAATTTCCTTGTTTATATAGTTGTGCTTCCCAGACTTATAGATCTATTTTCTGAGACAGTGAATGGTTTTCCAGACCTACACTAAGAGCAAAGTCAGCACAGAGTACTTAGCTACCACAGAATACAGTGATATTACAGGCTACAGTTTCATGAGCTTGAGTTGCTTTAACAACTCAGTGCAGCTGAAGTTCCTCCTGTTCTCTCTTGCAGCTTCCCTTTTTCCACGTCCTCTCTCAGTCAGCAAGCCATGCAAAATATTTTGCCTACCTTATTCTTGATCTGGCATCTGGCAGGTCCTTCTAGAATCATAGGATCATCTGAGTTGGAAGGAGCCCTTAAAGGCCATCTGGTCCAACCCCCGTGCAATGAGCAGGGACACCCACAGGTCCATCAGGTGCTCAGAACCCCATCCAGCCTGAGCCCTGGCTGTCTCCAGGGATGGAACATAACCTAAAAGATGTTGTAAATTCCTAGCACAAGAGGAAAATGTTCTTCAGGGCTACTGAGAAAAATAAGGTCATTAAAAGATTGTTGGAGTCAGAGCTGATATAAAGGCATACACGAGACTATATAATCAGGAGCAGGGAAAGAAGAGTTGAAAACAACACAGAAAAGGGAAGTAAGACCAAACTCTTTTAACAGTAATATGAGTGTTATTACAGTGATAGAGCCAGTTGCAGAACTCCAGTTTTGAATTACAGAGTGAAGATTGATTACCTGGTTAGAAGATCCTGCCCGTCTTAAGGGGGAGGGAAAGGTGTGTAAAATAGTTACAAGAGGATAATTCTATCTCAGCTTGAGCCCATTTTGAGGGGAGGAGTTTTGTTAGACACCACAATATTCTCAACATTCTTGTCTTTTGGTGTGGTTTTGTTTTGGGGTGGGGGAGGGGACTATAAAAGGGACAGTGATTCTGTGATTCCAAGCTGCTTTTTAATAACTTGGTTTACAATATTGAACTTGATAAATTTTACCTGAGTTTCTAATCATTCTAAATATTGTTTATGATATCTGAAAGTATGTTCAGTAGTTAGACATAACCATGGCAAACAGACTTCATGTTTTTCAGAACCCTTTACTGTCTTAGTGCAATCGTTCCCCTTTACTTTGCCCTCATGAGGCCCCATCTGGAGTGCTGTTTCCAAGCCTAGGACCCCAGCAATAGAAAGACACACAGATGTTGAGCCAGGTCCAGAGGAATACCACAGAGGTATACCATCAGAGGGCTGGAGCACCTCTCCTATAAAGAAAGGTTGAGGGATGGGCTTGTTCAGCCTGGAGAAGAGAAGGCTCTGGGGAGACCTTCCAGTCTGCGGCCCTTCCAGTACTTGAAGGGAACATAAAACAGCAGGGAGATTGACTTTTTACATGGACAGATAGTGATAGGACAAGAGGAAATGTCTTTAAATAAAAAGAGGGGATTTACAGATGTTATGTGGAATTTTTTCACTCAGAGGGTGGTGAGGTGCTGGTACAGGCTGCCCAGAGAAGCTGTGGATGCCCCCATCCCTGGAGGAGTTCAAAGCCAGGTTGGATGGATCCCTGGGCAGCCTCATCGAGTGGATGGCAACTCTGCCCATGGCAGGGGAGTAGGAACTAGGTGATCTGTAAGGTCCCTTCCAAGTCAAACTATTCTATGATTCTAGGATAGTGTTGCTTTCTGCTTTGCTGCTGTGTACGCCATGTTGCAGTGTTTGATACAGGCTGTGTGTGTAGGTGTCCGTCCTCAGAAGCTTTTGAAATTAGTCAGTTTTGGACCAGACTGACGTTGTGTGTGACAGCAGATCATTTGTGATTGTTCTGTGTTACACCAGAGGTCCCAAGCCAGAAAGTATGGTGCTATATAAATGACGTGCTCCTTTATTTGACAGTATAAATCTGTTCTTTACAGATGTAGGATGGTTATTTTGTCTACATGTTGCTTCCATTAGTTCTTGTGTTTGTCATCCCTTTTATAGAGGTGAATGGATGACAGAAGTTGCTTTGCAAATAATTTCTGAACTGAATCAGATGAAAACCTGCTGCTGGGATGAGCAGTTTTGCTGTGAAGTTGTTCATACTCTTAGAGAACTTCTGCAGTCACCGTCTTCTTGTCAGTAAGGATCTAAAATTTGATACAGGATTCTAGAAGGATTAGAAATATTGGAATTTTACTTGGTGAGGTTCTGTGTATTATTTTATGTAGAGCAGGCTTATGAATTCTTTTATCTGTGCTTTTATTCATGATCAATAAAATGATAAATAGTAAAGTTTATAGAAAAATCTAACTTATATTTTAAAGTTAGCTTTTTTTATTCTCTTATGTTGTATCAATGTTGTATCTGACATGGTTTACCCACTAAATGAATTTCTGACTGTAAATAGAAGAAAGCCACTCTGCTCACTACAGTATTGGAGGTATTTTCTTTAAAATCCTTCATCTGACTGTCAACTTACTTCACCAGCCAAGAATAAATCATCCAAAAGATTATTCCATTGTGACGCTGTAGAAAACAGGATTATAGGACTATGTTTGACACCACATAAAGATTAGCTGATGAGTTGGTACTTGTGATTTAAATTTGAATAAAATAAAATCATCAGTGACATGATACAAACTGAAACTTTAAGACTTGAGGCTTCTCAAATCTAAGTTAAAACGTCAATCATCCATCATTTGCTACCATAAATGTTTCTTGTGGCTTTTCAGATGTTCGTCAGAACTGTCTACTTGGGAATGCTAATTCATGTGTAGAGAGCCAATCTGTGTACTGAAGGTTCTTGCTTTTAAGAGAACAACAGAAGATAGCTGTGTAGATAGCTATGAAAACAAAGAACAACGTTAAAAAAAAAATCTTTTTTACTTGGGTACATACAAGACATTAAAACTTTTTTCCTCATGAAAAGGGGAAAGTAGGTTTGTAGAATTCTCCAGTTTTTTAGTAAAATAAATGTGAATAATTAGTAACACACCAACAGAATAAGTGATTGGGACTTAGAGGTTTCAGTATCAGGAGTTGAGGTGTCTCTGAAGGTGAGTAGGAAGGGGTACAGAAATTGTAGATTGTATACATGCCTATACTGAAACCATCCAGTCAATGTGAGACTGCCTGTTTGTTCTGCTCTTGTGGAAGGAAATATGTTCTATATTTACCTTTCCCTGTTATGCATAACCAAACGTGAGCACACTGCTTGAAAGGAAATCGTCCGCATTCTGAAGTTGCAATTACTTGTGTTTTTATGAGTTAGCCACAGGGAGGACTGGTTACTTTGATATTGACTTTGCTTTGTTCTGTAGTGCTTCCCAGACTGGGATTCAGGAGAGAAAATAAGGGTGTAATGCCAAATCAGATTGACTGAAATGATCTCTGGGAACAAAGCAAAAAGAGAATTTGGATTAGAAAAACAAAGTCCTGCACTGTAAACAGTCTCTGAGAGAAAAAGAAAAATCATGTGATTTCTGATAGAATGTTTAAATATTTTTAAGTGAAGAAAATGTAACATTTCAATCCGTTTATAGCAGTACAGATTTTTTTGCCAAAAAAAAAAAAAAAATCAGATATTGCTGGAGATGCCCACTTCTCTGCAATGGGGTAAATATTAGTAAATAATGTAGATGAAGAATCTCAAGAAAATTTGATATGCTTATTTACCATTTGCCTCAGAGAAAGTGACAGCTGCTGCCCTCTTGCCAGTTGATAATGGAAGACCTCAGCTTGCTGCTGCTTTTTGACCTGTAGCCCACTTGGCATCTTTGTGCTTGTGTTTTGCATTGCCGGGGTGGGGGGGGTTCCCACAATCAGAAGATTCAGCTGTAGGAAGGATCACAAAGTCTTCTGAGTAAACAAATTTTGAAGTAACGTTATTGAGGGAATTTCGATTTCTCCTAACTGAAATCCTGTTAGATGGTGATAGGAGAAATGAAGGGGATCAGGGAGTTTATGAAGATGTGGATTATGTTATGTCTTTATGTTAATGGTCTTGGCCTGATAATCTTACAAGTGTAGACAGGCTTCACATTTCTTTTTCAGAATCGTGTAATTTTAGTCTTTCATAACTGGCAACTGTATTTTAGAATTTGAGCCTTAGAACTTCATCTTTCCATTGAGTTCCAGAAAGCTTATGTGTAGTACTTCATGAAGAAATGTGGGGAAGACATTGGTTATTTTGGGCAGGAATTCAGTATGCAGTCTGTCAGTCAGTTGTCCTGTGCATGATAGAGCCCTCTGAAACCAAACAATTGGATGTGTGTTTTCCTCCTCCTCCTGCAGTTTAACGTGTTGATTATCCACCCCCAGGTGTAATATTTGGTGGCAGTAATTCAATGGAATTGATAGCATGTGTTAGATTTTAAGTTACATTGCTGAGATTCTTGACATTTTCTGTTTGCACATGTGCATATGCAAAGCTCTTTTTATTTTTTTCCTTCCACAGAAATCCTTTAAAATTGTCATGCAAAAACATTTTGTTATATTCTATTCTGACATTCTTTCTAAGGTAGCCCAGAAAAGTCATCCTTTTGCTTGAATATATTTCACTAGTATTGTTCACAGTGCTTAGGTGATACTTGATGTTTCCATTTCTTTCATTCAGGGCTTTTGTTTAGCATTCTTATTTGTTCCAGTTAAACTAAACTAGTTGAACAAAAACATTAGAAATGAGCGGGGACCTAAATGTTTATTTGGAAGTTTTCAGGCTTGTAATGCTATTTTTGTTTTGATTTCAGAATGCTCTCTTTAGTTGTATTAACAGAAATGAAAGTAAGTATGTAATGAATAGTTTTTTGTTTTTTGTTTTTAGTTTCCTTTTCATAAGCTAACCACTCTTCCTCTGAAATGCAAGAAATTCTGTAGGTGAGCATGTACACAAATCACATGGATTTGGTTCCACAGAAGGGCTAGGCAAGTGTAGAATTTTTTTTGCTTAAATGGTAAGAAGATTGGGCTGTTTGCATCATTGCTATCAATTTTTAATTTATATATCTGTATATGTTTGGTTTTTTTAACAAAATAAAGGAGATATGTTTGAAGTCTTATGCCACGCAAGTGTTACGTTGTCTGATTTCTGTCTATAGAAAATAAAATAGCTGGACACAGAGAACTTGGTGTCTCAGAATTAATTCCAATAATAGTATTTATTGGTTGGCAACCCTGACCACGGCAGGGGCACAGGAAATAGCTTGTTTATAAGGTCCCTCTGAACCCCTGCCATGCTGTGATTCTGTTTCTGAAGAACAGTATATTTAATAACATGGCAGAAATGTGCAAACCACAATGATTCAAGCTCTCTCTCTTACTTGTTTCAAATGAATTTTAAGATACTGGTTTCATATTTATTTGTTTACCATTTGTATTTCTCTAATCAGTTATAGAGAAAGATTAGTTACATTGAATAGGAACAAAATATCTGAGGATATAATTCAAGTGACTTATTGATGATTTAAATGTGAATTCAGGATATGTGGAAACCAGAAAATGTGCTTTAACAAACTACAGATATTCCCATGTATTCTGTAGACAGAGATTATTTTGCTGAAGATAATTTGGTCTTCTGTGTTGCTTTTTCTGTGTTTTTTGTTGTTTTTTTTTCACATAATATCTTGTGCATCATTATGTGGGGTACAGATATGGTCACATCTTTGTTCCTCTGTGTAGGAAACCATGGATTTTTCTTTGTCTTTCTTTTTTTCCCCAGTGGGGTCAATCTGTTGCAGTTATGCAGGTCATCATACAAACTGTCGAGAATATTGTCAAGCAATTTTTCGGACAGACTCTTCTCCTGGTCCTTCACAAATAAAAGCAGTTGAAAATTACTGTGCATCAATTAGCCCTCAGCTAATACACTGCGTGAACAACTATACACAGTCCTATCCAATGAGAAATCCTACAGATAGTAAGTATAACAATTCTATTATGAACGTTTTTCCTCTAAAAATGTATGTAGGGTGCTCTGAAAGTAATGCCTGCTATTTATTTCAAACCACCGTTTTTCAGCATAGTCACCACCATTAGGCATGCATTTTCACCAGCACTGAACAGGAGCCTTCATGCCAAGCTTGTAAAAATGTGCATCCGTGGAGATGAGCTACTGTCATTGTCATTGCTGAAACATTCAACTCACCACCTCACTGTGCTCACCTCCTCTCTTTGGTCTCCAGAAATGTTCAGCAAGCACTGATGAATGTCAATGGGTGCCTCTTTTTTCCCTTCACCTATTCTGTTCCACACTTTGCATTGTACACGCTTCTTTGTTAGACGTCATTTTGTCAGACAGACCCTTTGCTGCCATCTGTTGCACAGCAACAAAATGTAGTAGAATATTGGTGGAAGGTTTCAACCTCTACTACCATACCACCGACATAAACCTCTGACATCATGAGCCAAAATAATGACACTGGAGGTATTACTTTTGGAGCAGCCATCATATTACTGAATGTTGTTTATTCTATAAACTCTATTAACATACTTCTTAGTTATATGTAATTATATTAATTTATACAGTGACTACTATTATTTATAGGTGCACTGTTGATGATGATGATGATTATTATGATTATGATTATTTTCTTTTATTCTCTGTACTCGTTCCTGTTTTTCTTGTTTGCATTTCAAAGAAGCAGTGTTATCTGAAATAGAAATTAGTTTCAGTTGGAAGGGACCTACAAAAATCATCATACTACTGCAGGGCTGACCCAAAGTTAAAGGCTATCATTAAGAGCATTATCCAAATGCCTTTTTAACATGTACAGGCACAAGACATCAACCGATTATCTAGAAAGACTGTTCCAGCATCTAATTACTCTCTTTTTAAATAAGTTTTTCCTAATATCAGCTCTGAAACTGCTCTCCCACAAGCTCAGCCATTCCCACGTATCTTGTTACTGGATACCAGGGAGAAAAGTCAAGCACCTTTCTCTACTTCTTCCTCCACAAGAAGTTGCAGAGGGCAATGAGGTCACCCCTCAGCCTTCTTCTCTCCAAGCTCAATATCCTCAACCTCTCTTCATAGGGCATGCCTTGCAGGTATTTTACCAGTTCTGTTGCCTTCCTCTGGATACAATCAAGTATCTTAATATCCTTTTTATATTGTAGAGTCCAGAACTGCACAGTGTTCAAGGTGAGATTGTATCAGTGCTGAACATAGTGGGATAATCACCTATTTTGACTGGTGACTGTGCTGTGTTTAATGCACTTATTTCCCAGTCTGTACCTGCATCTAGCATTACTCTCTCCCAGGCACAGTCTGATATTCGTTCTTCTTAAATTTCACAGCATTGCACCAGTCTTTCTAGATTCCTTTGCAAAGCCTCTTCTTCCTTATCCTCGAGTCACAAGCACCTCCCAGTTTAGTATCATCCTCTAATTTACTAAGGATGCGTTCAACTCCTACATCTGCAGATGATCTGTAAAATATGTTGAACAAAAATGGCCCCAAGGTTGAGCTCTAAGGAACTGCACTAGTGACTGTCTGCCAGCCCCACTTATTACAACACTTCAAGCCCTGCTGTTGAGCTAATTTACCCATCTAGAACATCTGATAGCATACTCCGTAGTCTGTGTTGAATCTCATGAGGCCCAGTGGACTTACAATTGTTCAGCTGACATAAATGGTTCCTTACACTTCTGGCATCCACAAATGGAGAGAAAGTTGCTTCTCCCCCAGTTAGGTCATCTAGCTCAATGGACTTGGGCAACTCAGGGGCCCATCATCAGTATTATAGGCAGAAGCAAATAAGACGCTAAATGTTTCTGCCTTTTTGTAATCCCTGTTTATCAAGTGATTGGTTTCATCTAGTAATGGTCCATTATTTTCCATAGACAACTTCTTGCTATTGGCATACTCAAAGCCCTTTTTTTGTTATCTGAAAAATCACTGGCTAGCTTTAATTCTAGTTAAGCTTTGACTGTCTGTGTTTTCTTCCTGAAGATGCAAACTGCAGCTCTGTCATTTTCCTGTATGGCCTGCCCTTGTTTAGGGAGATGATACACTTTCTGCTTGAGTTCCAGGAGGAGTTCCCTGTTCAGCTAAGTCAGTCTAACGCCCTGTTTGCTTGGCTTGTCACACAATGAGGTTGCCTGCTTCCATGTTTTGTGAAGGTAGTTTTTCAATGAGGGCTTTTGTGTGGTGTATCTTGGTTGTTGCTGTATGCTTGAGAATTAATAACTGTTATTTCTTCAACAGGTTTGTATTGCTGTGACAGAGCAGAAGACTATGCATGTCAGACTGCTTGTAAAAGAATTCTAATGTCAATGAAAACAGAGCTTGAAATTGTTGATGGACTTATAGAAGGCTGCAAAACGATGCCTCTTCCTCAGGATCCACTTTGGCAGTGTTTTCTTGAGAGTTCAAGGTCTGTTCACCCAGGAGTCACTGTGCACCCTCCACCTTCAACAGGCCTCGATGGAGCAAAACTTCATTGCTGTTCTAAAGCAAACTCTTCCACATGTAGGTCAGTATCTCTCTACCTCCCTTTCCAACTGTGAAAAGGCTTCAGAAGTTGTTTTATGTCAGGCCTTTGCCCAAATCTGACTGTACATCTAAGCAGTGAGTTCTGTGAATTCGTGGGCACAAAATAGATTTAGGTAGTCTCATGAGTGTCATGTTTACTTGAGAACAAAAACGAAAACTGTTCCCTTGGAAAAATCAAACACCTCATTTTTAGCTCTGGCAGAATTTAGCAGATACACCGAAATTGATGAAAGGTATAACTTACTTGTGGTAACACTGGTATTGAAGAAAGCTGAAGAGATTTTATCAAGATGCTGATGACAATGAACAGCATTCTTGCAAATAATTGTTATTGGGGTCCTTTTTAGTTCAGAGTGATTATCTATCCACTTTGAAAAGATAATTGCTACATTTTAAATTCATCAGTTTGACAATGTGAAATTGAATTCTGAGCTGTTGCTTTCTTTTATGCTTAAGTTTTCATTAGCAGAGCAGCAGACCTGCTGTTTTATGGTCAGTTTTGTACTATAGCCCTAGAATTATGTTATTATGTAGAATGCTGCAGCATATGGCAATTAATACAATAACTTTTAGTTGCTTGCTTTAACAATCATTTCTTTAAAATTTGTCCTTTCTTACTGTTTTCAGTGTGCAGTAGACTTTAATAGTATAAGGAAGTACCATACCTTCATTTGGTGGGGACAGTCATAGTTAATGGGATGTTGCCGTGAACAGGGAGGGCCTGAGTGTTGTTAACACTGGAAAATCTCAAACAATACACTTGTTTCAAATATCATGGCAAAGGAGGAAATGTATTTTGCTTGCTAGTCTTTTCTGTAACACGAATAGGTGTGATCTGAAGATAAAGGATGGGATTAGAAAGTGTTTATTGTTGTGTTAACTAGATTTATTACCTATCAAAGTTCAGACTCCAGGTATTGCATTTATGTTGAATGTTTTATATTCTGAATTCTTTCAGTCTTAGTGGTGTAAAATTTTGCTAACATTCTTAAGCAAAACTGAACAACGTTGAAACCATTGGGAAGTGGATATTTGCTTAGAACACATTTGGATACTTCTGCAGATTTTATTGGCACTAACACAAATTTCCAGTCAGTGCAGGCTGTTGTAATCAGCAAGGAGACTACAGGCCATAGCTGCTATAGCTGGACAACTGCTGTTCTTTTCATTTGATTTGATTTGATTTTTTTTTCCCTCCAAGGGAGCTCTGCACTAAGCTTTATAGCACGAGCTGGGGCAGTTCACAGAGTTGGCAAGAATTTGATCGCTTTTGTGAGTATAATGCAGTTGAAGTTTCCATGTTGACCTGTTTAGCAGATGTACGAGAACCTTGTCAGCTGGGCTGTAGAAATCTTTCTTACTGCACTAATTTTAATAACAGGTAGGAGAGAGACACTGGATATTTTAAAAAATAATTTCTGTGCTTTGATTAAAAAATGTGTTTTCCAGGCTTGTTTTGGTTATATTTAGCTTTCAGGTATTTTAAAATTAGTTATTGTTTAGAATATTAGAATAAACTCATGAACTTGTAAAATGTCATCGTATATTAGCAGTATATTCCTCTCTTACTGCATAGGCAAGTAAACTATTTTTGCTGCAATATCATAATATTATGCATTATAAATAAGTTAAAGAATGCTCAAGTTTCTATGTTATTTAATAACATTTTCCTAAAAGTGTCAATTTTCTTTCAAAATTCCTTTTCTTTTAGAGATATTTTTGTAGTTTTATTTTCTATAGGACAAAATGTATGACTTTAAGTGCTGCCTGAATTAGTCATTGCAAGGTTACTAGTTAAGTCATGTTTGAGTTTCAAAAGCACATTTAACATTTTATTGTTTAGCTGGGGGGGTGTTCTGGCTTTTCTTTGAAATACATCACCATGGTCGTATAGTCATGCCACTATATACTGAAAAGTAAATGTGATAAATGCAGCCCAGGCAAAAATTAAATCAACTTGCATTAGTGATTTGCCACGAAACATTCCAGCAGATTTTCATTTAAATGTTTGCTCAATATGTCAGTTTTCTTCAGGTAAGAAAAATGCATGATCTGAGAGAGAAGTGAAGAAGGCATTTCAGCCTTGAGCCTTCAGGAGATTATTTTTCTTAAAGATAGAAATTAAACTGATTTTGGTCATGCATAACTGTGGAAAGGATTCATGTATTTTATGCTACGAAAAGCAAGCCATTTCAAAGTTGTAGAATTCATATAGTGACAGGTAAAAAGTGTGGTGTTTTCTTTCTCTTGCATACCTGTGATTTCTTAACTATTTCTTTTAAGACCAACAGAACTTTTCAGAAGCTGCAATTCACAATCAGACCAAGGAGCCATGAATGACATGAAGCTTTGGGAAAAAGGGAGCATTAAGATGCCATTTATAAATATTCCTGTTCTTGATATTAATAAATGCCAACCAGAAATGTGGAAGGCAATTGCCTGCTCACTGCAGATTAAACCTTGCCACAGCAAATCTAGAGGAAGTATTATCTGCAAGTAAGTACCAAGAAGAAAAAAAAAGAGGTTCTGCTAAGGATTTTAATGAGAACTGAAAAATTGCTATAGAATTGTGTATGACTGCTGTTAGGAAAACGTGGCAGAGCAAACACAGAGGGAGTGTAAGCTTGCGTAGTTGCTCCATCCCTGTAAAGTTTTTCTTTGCAGTGTTCCATCACTACAAATTGAAGATGCTTGCCTCCAAATGAGATGGATAGGTGAGCTCCTGTTGAAAATTGATTGTTGTTTTTTGTGTTTGTTTGTTTTAACTGTATTGTCTATGAAACTCTTTTTTTTTTTTATTTGTGGATCTATTTTCAAATGACAGGCAACTCTGGAAAACACATGTTTTAAAGGAAAAACAAAATTTGAAATACATGACTGGGTAGAAGAGAAACCAGTTAATATGTACCAGTAGTGAGATGTGATTTCAACCCATAAGTTGAACTCAAGGAAATGCTAGATCTTGAAAGATACTTGCAAATGAAGTCATAGAAAATAAAACTCACCAAGCCCAAAGAATGTGTGTGTGTGTGTGTGTGTGTGTGTGTGTGTGTGTGTGTGAGAAATATATCCATTCCTCTGCTGTGAGGCAGGTGTGAATTAGAGGAAGAGAAGAATAGTAATAAAAGACCTTTTCTTGTTTAAGTGGTGTTCATGCAGTTCTTTTTGCTTATTTACCTGAAGATCAGATTGTGTGGAAATACTAAAGAAATGTGGAGATCATAATAAATTCCCTGAAGGCCACTCAGCTGAAAGTATTTGTGAGCTCTTATCTCCAACGGATGATTTGGAGAACTGCATTCCTTTGGATACGTACCTGAGTAAGTACTGACATAAGTAAACAACAGATTAGAAAACTGAGATGCTTTGAATGCTTATCACTACTCTTAATCATTTGTTATTTCTTTCAAATAAAGTGTTATTGAACATAAATTCTTGTACAAAATTTGAGCTTTGTAAAATTTTGGTTAAAGCTACAACTGAAAGTATTGCTAAACTTATGAATTGATTCTAGAGAGGTAGTGTATTAAAGCTTTGGATAGTTCTTTCCATTTAGTTGCTTTGTTTGTCTTCCCTTTCTTGTAATAGGAGAATCTGAGAGTATTACTAGTGAATTTGATTCTGAAGAATATAAAGAAAGAAAGAAAGAAAGTATAAAACTTTATCAATGATACCAGACTTGGTAAAACATAAAGTCTACTTCAAACCAGTAATTTCTTAATTATTGACCATGAGAATTTTCTTGATTGATTGAACTAGCAGTCATTAACAGTTTGTCTTTTTGTCATTTAGAGAAAAATCTTAGAGAAACAAGATAAGGAATTGTATTTTGCTTGTGGAGAATCACTTGGGTCAGTACTTCCATGATTGAGTACTAAACACGACAAACCACATTGTCATGTCGAGGATTTACAAGTATAATTAGAAGTTATATATAAAAAAGATTTAATAGTGTTCAAAAATAAGGTTTTACTGTGTGTAGCAAATGCCATGTTTTCCTGTAGATAAATTAACCTCATTTAAATCATTGTAGATGCTATGTACTTTGTTTTCAGGTCCAAGTTCTTTAGGAAACATTGTAGAAGATGTTACACATCCATGTAATCCAAATCCATGTGCAGCTAATCAGTTGTGTGAAGTGAACAGAAAAGGATGTCAGTCTGGAGAATTGTGTCTTCCATATCTGTGTGTACCAGGTAAGGGTTTTGACAGAAAATGTGGAATTTAGCACATCACATATGTCTCCTACTTCTACAGAATTGTGGAAAATAAGGATTACTTGAGAGATGTTGAAATTATGAGTCTTTTTATCTTTGGTGTTTCTGCAGGTATTTCATAACACTGTCTCAGACAGTTATCTTCCATTTCTCCTACTTGTTGCTGTAATGAGTGAAGGGTAGAGGAAAAAATGCTTTGGCTTTTTTTTCTTTTTCTTTTAAACAAATCAAACAGTAGTGGTTTTCGTGGTGGCACTCAAATTCAAATTTCAGATATATTTTTGGTTAAATTTGTCTTTGTATACAGGCTGCAAACTGGGAGAAGCCTCGGATTTTATTGTCCGTCAAGGTACACTTATTCAGGTTCCATCCTCAGCTGGTGATGTTGGTTGTTACAAGATTTGTACCTGTGGACACACTGGATTGCTGGAAAATTGTGTAGAAATGCATTGTGTTGACCTCCAAAAATCATGCATTGTTGGAGGACAAAAAAAAAGTAAGTATCAGAATGGTAATTATATCTTTGCCTTTTCCTTAAGTAATGAAATTTGAATTGTGTATGAAGATCAGAGGAATAGAATGCAAAGCTTGTCAGAAAATACAGTAATTAATACCTGCATCCTTATATGTAACACTTGTTTCATACTTTTATATGCTGGAGAGTTGCATTATTTAAGTCAATACTGAATAAAGTCTGACTAAATTAATGAAAGTTCTTTGTAAGTTGTTCTTAGTGTGCCATTTTTTCAACAAAAGGTCACTGACTTCCTTCACATGCCTTGTGTTTTATAGTACTTCATAGTACCTAGCTTCTTTTCTGATAGCAAAACTTGCTCATGAGAGCTTTGTCAAGGAAACGTTCTGAGGAGAGTCAGTAGGCAGCAGGGATGAAGCAAACACAGTAGAACAAATTTCTTTGCTTTATACAAGCTTGATGCTGAGGTTTAAACCAGTATTCATCACTCTGCAGATACAAAACTAGTGATGCTTTGTGTAAATCAGCTGTAAAATATTCAGAGACTTTGAACATTCATGTACTGCAAGCAGTCGGTAAATCTTTGTTTTGTTGGACTTTACTTTTTTTTCTTCTGTATTTGCACTTAATCACTCATGTTACCACAGCAACTGAATACCTTGCTTTCCCTGGTATATTTCTCATAGAGCTCTCAGGCAATAAAGTATTTTAACCTCCACAATGTGACATCATAAAATCACAGAATCATACAATGGCTTAGGTTGGACAGGCCCTTACAGATCACCTAGTTCCTACTCCCCTGCCATGGGCAGAGTTGCCATCCGCTTGATGAGGCTGCCCAGGGATCCATCCAACCTGGCTTTGAACTCCTCCAGGGATGGGGGCATCCACAGCTTCTCTGGGCAGCCTGTACCAGCACCTCACCACCCTCTGAGTGAAAAAATCCCACATAACATCTGTAAATCCCCTCTTTTTATTTAAAGACATTTCCCCATTTCACCAATTCTTCATCCAGTCAGTCTATCAAATAGTCCAGCCTGTTACCTACTGAGTTCTCTCTTTGACAATGGGAGCTAACAGTCTCAGAAAGCTTTCAAATAGATTGAGTCAGTTACTTTTTTAATTCGATAAGAATCACATAAGAATCAAATATTCTTTTTAGTGCATGCTCTAAATCTTGGAAAGTTTTCTTGGAAACTGCTGCAAAAAATCCTTCTTTCCTGTCTAGTTCTCTTTTATAAACAGCTTCTTATGCTACAGGTGCTTTCTTCTTCCATTCTTTGTTGGTCAGCTGTCATTTGCCTTGGAGTATCTCTTCCAAAGTGCTCAAGTGCTGAGGATTTTACTTGTGCCAGATTATTGTTTTTCAAGAATTGTAATCTTTAAATTGACCCCTCTGAAAAGGGATAAGAGAGAATTGACTTATTTTCCTGGGGAATAGTTACTTTCATGCTTTTTACCTCTTGACAAAAAGTACACACTAAGGATAGAAGTACACAAATGAGATAGAAATTGCAGTTCTATAAGAAACTGAAATTAAGGTAACAATAATTGAAAAATTTATCTGTGCTTACTGTTTTCTGGGATACTTGTATTAATCGGTTGCATTTACTTAATTATTTTTATTATTAAGGCCATGGAACATCTTTTAATATTGACTGCAATGTCTGTTCATGTTTTGCTGGAAACTTGATATGCTCCACACGTCAGTGCTTAACTGAGCACAGTTCAGAAGATGAACGTCGGAAGTTTACAGGTAATAAACAACAGAAACTGTAAGTACATTGTTCTTACAGTAAGGATTAGCTTCTGAATTCTTTCTACAGAATTGATGAAAATAATTCAGTATGAAGATACTCTTTTAACTGTTTATTTCTTCCACTTCTGGAAGAAAATGCTTTTTTAAAAAAAAATTATTTTAGTTTTTAAATCAGTACAGGAAATTTAAACCTCAGGTAGTCTGTGGAAATAGGCAGACAGGATAATGCCACTGGGAATGACAGGCAAGGACTTTGGAAATGATAAAGAAACTTGAGTAGAATCAGGAAGTAGGTAGAACACAGACTTCCTTTCCTACTACATGTCACTGTGTACTGCTTAATGAACTGCTAACAGGTATGAGTTGAAGATAACAGTACATCTTCACATTTCCTGGATGATTAGGATGGCTTAGTGACCTCTTGTGTATCTTTCATCTGAGAAAATAAGTGTGAACCACATGCTTGCTCTGTGTGTTGCTTTTGCAGGTTTGCCATGTAACTGTGTAGATCAGTTTGTACCAGTATGTGGTCGGAATGGGCGCACATATCCAAGTGCGTGTATAGCTCGATGTGTTGGTCTCCAAGACAATCAGTTTGAATTTGGATCATGTATTTCCAAGGATCCTTGTAACCCTAACCCTTGTAGTAAAAATCAAAGGTAAAAGCAAAATATTCTCACGTTTTGACATCTTCTACTTAAAAAGCAAATGGACCTTTTTTCTTTGGTGAATGTATATTGTGTAGTAATGGTTTGCTTTGGAATAGTTTGATAAAAGTAGTCTCTTTTTACATATTAATTTATTCACTTATCATAGCAATGGACTGTAATAACTACCAATTCTTGGTTCTGTGTGTATGTGATGCTGTATCATTTATATTTCTTACATCTCAGATTTAGAAATAAGACAGTACTCATGTATAGTTTAAAAAAAAAGGGAGAAAAAAATTTACTGGACATTTTACTACTGTGATTCATAATTTCATCTGATACCAAAGAAAATCAGCCTGAATTGAAAATTTTAATTCATTCCTGCTTATTCAGTTAATGATCTGTGTTTTTAATTTCTGAAATTGGAAAATATCTGTAACTCTGGAAGGTTTTAAGTTTCTCTGACAGAATTTCATTGTTGGCTTGTGAAAACCATCTCTGTACAGTCTCTGGATTTTTTTTCATGTAAGAGAAAAATCTATACAGGGAAATATAACAAAACTTGGCTTACGCCAATGACAGGACAAAGTCTGAACATTCTTCAACAGATTCAAGTCCACAGCTTTTACTTTTGCTCTCTGTCTTTAGAGAGAGTTTTTCATTTTCTCAGTGTTGTGCGATTTAGAATTGTAAATCTTCTATTTGGAAAGAAAACTACCTTAAGAGGTTGTGTAATACTTTGCTTTCATGACAAATGATGAAAATATTTTTTTCCCCATATATTTAAAAGCAGAAAACTGCAGACAAAACAGTGCAGTTTTGCAGCTGTAATAGAAGTTGAGGTATTGAGACTACAAATTCTAAAGCTGCATTGTTGGCATACATTCTTTAACTTACACATTTTTAATTTGGGAAATACTGAGTTGGTTTCTTTTCAGATTTACAGAATAATCATTACACTTAGAACCTCAGCTTATTTAAGACTGTACACAATAGGTTATTCTGGGTATGTCTGATAACTAAACATGTAAAACTTCATTTTAAAACATTTCTGAAGTGCTTAGAATGTATTTAAAACTTTATGTTCCATTTGTATTTTTAAAACATTTGAATCTCAGAATTTCTGAGTCTTTCCTTTTATAAATAATGCTTGAGACAGCAACACTGAGAAAGAGGAAGGGCGTACTGTACATGATTATTGTAATCTGTAGAGAAAGGAGATTGTTTGAAAAGCAATTTGGACTTCCATCAGTCTATTTTTCAAATCTCCTTGGTTGTCATGTGTCCAGTAGAGGGATATCTTGCAAGACGTATGGCAAATGTTTCAGAGATAAGACCATGGAAGGTATGCATTTAATACAACAGGAAAAGTACTTCAGGTGTTTACTGCTCTTTACTTGTCTGTGAACACTTGGGAGGGATGATAGGCTATTGACCAAATGTTTGGTGGATTATTTTCAGGTTTGTACCAAGTTTGTAACTGGTTATTCAGCATGTTTTGTCACATGCATTTCCTGTAGTTTTGCTTAACCACAGTTAGCTCTAAAGCACTAAAAAGGTTTGACTGAAAATGTTTCCGCTGAGTACTTGGAAACTTTCTGATAAACTTGTGATTATAACTTTCTTTAGATGCATTCCAAAGAAACAAGTTTGCCTGACTAGTTTTGGAAAGTTTGAATGTAGCCAACGTGAATGTGTGCCACGGCAATTAACTTGTGACCAGACACAGGATCCTGTTTGTGACACAGACGGCGTGGAATACAGTAATGTGTGCACTTTGTACCAAAAAGGAAAAAATCTAGCGTATCGAGGACCATGCCAGGTAAGGAATACTTTAAGGAATGAATATTAAATCTCTGTTCTTTTATGTTTGATTGTACAGTGTCCCGCTTTTATCATTTAGAAAATGTTTACGTTGATAGTAACCCTTTAAAACTAATTTTGTCTCAAAACCAACCAAAAGCTTTGCTTCTGGTTTCTTAGGGGAAATGCTCTGATGCTTGTATTAAGTCTTATTAAGTCTTCTACTGCACACACACTCCAACACAAGCTTTAATTAAAGCAGTTCCTTGGGTAGGAATAGCAAATAACACCAAGTTGAGCTTTTTATAAATGGAAATTAATACTTCATCATGTCTCCTTTGTAGTAGATATATTTTTTCCAGAATATTTTAGAACAATTTTACTTGCATGTTGATTTTCACTATTAATGCTAATATTGGGAGTTTGAGGCTTGGAATCACTCCCATCTTGGCAGTAAAAGGCTTTGTGTGGAAAGTCATTAGCATTTTGTTTGATCGTGTGTAGTATTTTCTTTAGACAGTCTGTATTTGATTGTTCTTCACATTAATCCTTTGTGAAGAATAGCATTAGATGAGATCTTCAGTCCCACCATTCCCTGCAGTGTTGGTAGATGGGCTGTTTCTATTGCTCTGCAGACAAGCTAGGAGCTACTCTTTTCAAAGTTGCTAGCTCTACCACTTATAGGCTGGTTATCTCGAGATTTTTCTTAAGCAATGGAGATGAATCTGAAATGAGTCTGTGAAGAGTCACTGATTCCATTTGCTTTTGCCTATATTCAGAAGGTTACGTTTTTTGGCTTTTGCCTTCCTAAATATGCTGAACAAATGTATCTGCAAAGGCGAGATAGAAGGAATATTACAATTTTCTATTATTTGGACGTGTATTTGAATCAAATGATGTTGCATATGCTTCTGGGAGAAAAAAATGGAGACAATAAATAAATTTATTTTTTTACAAAGGTCTCGATAATATGTATTTTTCCCCAGAGGTGTGTAGTAATAGACTTTATTCCCTTGAAATAAATGTAGGCATTTAGCTTTTGAAATAATGTGTTAGAAATACTGCATTCTAAGAACATAAAATAAGAACACATTGAGATGAGTAAGTGATAGAAATAAATATTCAATAAATTAAATGAAATTACAGTCATTATTAGCACAACTAAAATTCTTCTTCCCTAAACGTGTCTTATTGCACATTTCTCAGATTCTAACATAGATTCTTATGTCACCTTCAAGTAATTATTTTTTGTATTCATTACCTGTTCATAAACTGGCAGATACTCTTTACCCTAGATTTATTTCTTTTTTTCATATCTGAATGTATTGGCCACAAATACCCATGTATTTTGATTTACCTAATATTACAAATACTTTTGCTTGTAGCATGAATAAATTGATCTTCAAAGCATTTCCGTGTGTTTCAGCCATTTTGCAAATCAGTAGAACCTGTATGTGGACATAATGGGGAAACCTACAGTAGTGTGTGTGCTGCCTATTCCGACCGTGTGGCTGTTGACTATTATGGACCCTGTCAGGCTGTAGGTGTTCTCTCAGACTATGGTTTTCACACAGAGTGTGCCTTTGTTAAATGTCCTCAGCTTTCTGCTACTGGCTGCAAACCAGTCATTGCACCAGGTATGTTAACTCACTGTTGAAGTTTACTGCACGTAGGAGTCTCCAGACCATTTGTATTAATATATGTGTACTTAAGAACTAAACTCATGTTTTAAAATACTGAGCTCTGTTACGTCTTTGAGACATCCAAGAGGAAGAATGAAGTGGAGATCTTTAGTTAAGGCTAGAACAAGGCAGTGCTGGGACTCAACTAAGTGATTTCAAAGTGGAAAGGCCTTTGGCTTTAGGAGTCATGTTCCTTCAGTATTTAGAAACTTGCAGCTGTGACCGTAGGACCTGTCAGGGAGAAATGAATGAGGTCTGTGGTGTACAGGGTACAATGTCAGTAGGAACTGGATGAGTAATTTTTCAGAACTGACAGCACAGATGCAACATGGGAATGCCAAACTATCTTCAAAATAGAGTTCCAGAATAACAGATTATATTTAATTAGAAGACAGAGTAAGATACCAGTTGTATTTACAATACTGTGAAGAAGGAAGACAGTAGGAATAGTCTTGCTATTTTGTTTTTTCATTCTTCTCACAAGTACTTCCTCAAGGAAGCAGTAATTAATTAGTCACAAAGAAAGGTCAGTTTTCAAAAAGTTTCATGTGGTTTTTCTCATTCAGCACTTTAAAAAATGGCTTATGTGCTTTACTGTTATATCTAATACAGTAACAGTCATTCTTAGAATGTGAATTACGTAGTCAGGGGCATGAATTGAACATACAAGAATGGGTAGGCAGAAAGTTGAAATATCAGCCCTTTTGTTTCCAAGATAGGGAGGGAAAGTAGGGGAAGCACATGCCTCTGTGTTAGAACAGATCTGTAGGTTTTCCTTCCCTAGCTGTATAAAGATTCTAACATGATACAACTCATAAAGTAATGTTTGCAATGTGCAGTTATGCATCTGTTAAATCATCACTATTTCACCTTTTGAAATTCATAACCTGTAGTTGCATATGAGTTCATACAGTATCTTGTCTCGCAGTACACAACCTGGACCTTTTAGCTTATAATAATGTTATATTTAAACAGATTTTTGTCTTATTGCTTCACTTCGTAGTTGTAAATATGTGGCTACTTGTGCACTGTGAAGATTTTCAACATTCACACTTCTGCTATGAAATTGAAAGATTTACTTTGCTTTGGTATTTTGATAATTTTCATTCTTAATACTCAGGTTTGAGCTTTACCAAAAGTGAAAAGTGTTTTTATTTCAGAGATTTTACTGTTTTTTTTTCACTTAATCACACAGGAGCTTGCTGTCCGCTGTGTGCTGGAATGCTGAGAATATTATATGACAAAGACAAGCTGGATAACTTTGCAAGGGTAAAGTTCAGTCATTCCTTGTGTTAAAGGGTACATGGAAAAGTCAAATTATTTGATACCCTTCTGAAAAGTTAAATATTATAAAATCAGTTATTTGTCAGTTTTTTAATACTTTCCATTATTTCTTAACATTTGAATATAGAAATGGAATGACAATGCAAAACAAAACAGAATTAGCATAGAGAAGAACAAACACATTAAGTTGCAGTTTAAATGACTTTTAATGCTAAAGGCATGCTAAGAAAACTCTGTTTAGCTATCTCATGGTACCAACACAGTTACTGTTTGTTATTTATGGCGCTTTTATTAAGATTATTCTGCTGACTTAACTATTTTCTAATGTTGGTAACTTAGTTCTGACATTGTCTTTGGATAGTTTTACACTCTTCATGTTTATCTAGATGGTTATCACTGATTTGTCTTGCTCTTCAGCTAAAATGTCTTTTAAAATGTTCTTTTTTTTTTTTTTCTATAAGTTAGATGTTTGCATTCTTCACCGCAGTTCTTTGAAAACCTCTAGTTGAAAATGTATCTTATGTTGACTGGCCATCACTGAACACAGCATTCTAGGTCCAGCCTCACCATATGGTGTGTAGAAGAATTGCATTTCTCTGTTAGTCCCTGCTTTCATGCTTCAGTATATGGAACACAGTGTAATATTTAGAATCACAGAATCATAGAATTACTCAGGTTGGAAAAGACCTTCAGAATCATCAAGTCGAACCATGACCTAACCATACTACCCTAGCTCTAACAACCCATTGCTAAATCATGTCCCTGAGCACCACATCCAAATGGTTTTTAAACACATCCAGGGATGGTGACTCAACCACCTCCCTGGAGAACCTATTCCAGCGCTTAACAGCCTTTCCTGTAATGAAGTTTTTCCTGATATCCAACCTAAACTTACCCTGATGTAACTTGAGGCCACCTCTCCTTGTCCTGCCACCTGTCACCAGTGAGAAGAGACCAGCCCTGCTCTTGCTGTAAGCACCTTTCAGATACTGGAAGAGAGCAATGTCTCCCCTCAGCCTCTGATCCAAGCCAAGATGCCGTTGGCCTTCTTGGCCACCTGGGCACACTGCTGGCTCATATTCAGCCGCCTGTCCATCAATACACCAAGGTCCCTTTCCATCAGGCAGCTTTTCAGCCACTCCTCCCCAAGCCTGTAGGGTTGCCTGGGGTTGTTGTGACCAAAATGCAGGACCCGATATTTGGCCCTATTGAAACTCATACAGTTTGCCTTGGCCCATCGATCCAGTCTATCCAGGTCCCTCTGCAGTGCTTTTTTTCCCTCTGGTAGATCACCACTGCCTCCCAGCTTGGTGTCATCTGCAAACTTACTGTGGGTGCACTCAATCCCCTCATCAATATCATTAATAAAGATGTTAAATAGAAGCGGCCCCAGTACTGAGCCCTGGGGGGCACGGCTCATGACTGGCCACCAACTGGATTTAACTCCACTGACCACAACTCTTTGGGCCCAGCGTTCCAGCCAGTGCTTCACCCAGAGGAGCGTATGCCCTTCTAAATGATGGCAGCCAGCTTCTTGATGAGGATGTTGTAGGGGACAATGTCAAAGGTTTTAATTGATTTTTGGCACCACACCACAATGTGTTGCCTGTTGAAGTATATTTGTATCTGCATGTGATTTTCATTTAAAAAATCATGGAGAAAGAATTTGCTTTTCACAAGTGCACTAACCTGTTTAAACACTCAGAAGTAGAGATGATTAATAATTTTCAGCTAGACCTGAACATGCAGGCAGGTTTGCTCTGCCCAACCCTGAGTTGGGTAGAGGGGAACCTTACAAGATTCAAGACCAATTCCTGTATCTGGGGAGGAAAAACAGCGTGCATCAGTGCAGGTTATGGGCTGACCTGCTGGAAAGGAGCTCTGCAGACAAGGTCGTGGGTTTCCTGATGGACAACAGGCTGGCCATGAGCCAAGGTGTTCTTGGCCAAGAATGGCAGTAATATTCTAGGCTGCATTAAAAAAAAATGGCCAGCAGGTTAAGGGAGGTTTTCATCCCCCTCTGCTGTGGTGAGGCCACATCTGGAGTACTGTGTCCAGTTCTGGGCTACATGATCTCTAAAGGTCCCTAACAATACCTATGATCCTCTTTCTCTAATTAGCTATTATAAGAACACAGGGGAAAAAAAATAGATGGAGCAGGAGAATGGTGCAAAGCATGAAAGTACCCTGAGCATGGGAAGTTAAAAGCTCTCTTACTCCAATAAGGGAGAGGCAGCAGGGAGCCAAACTAATGAGAACCAAATTAAATTCTCTACTTGCTTAGGGAGCAAATGGCCATAGGACCTGTCTGAGAGAAATGATAATATTAATTTCACATAAAATCATCCTTGAAGTGCTTTGTTTTTTTTCAGGTAACAAATAAAAAGCCTATAACTGTACTTGACATACTTGAAAAACTCCGCCTGCATGTTTCCGTGCCACAGTGTGATGTGTTTGGATATTTAAGCATAGAATCTGAAATTGTGATTCTCATCATTCCTGTGGATCAGAAACCCAAACCATTGCAGGTAGGTTATATTCATATTTTATTTACCCAGCATGTATTTACATCATTTTAGTATGTACATACTTCATTATTTTCAATATAGCAGTTTTAAAGCTGTTTTCCTGTGTGTTGAATGCATGGGGATTTTCTAGTGACTTGATTGCAAATGGTAAAACATGCCTTGAGAATCTTGTTGTCCTGGTAAAAGACTTTTGAGTGTAGATCATTGAACAGGTGAGGCACAGGAAGGCCAATGATGCAATAACACAGTTTTTCTTTTACAGTAAACAAATGCAGAACCTTCAACTTTCTATGGCTAAAACAGCAGAAAATATATTTATTAGTGAAGGACATCTGAAATTAATATTGTGTAATAAGTGGATTTTTGCACTGAAACAGCACTCCTCTGTGTCTGGTGTCAGGGTTAATAGTAGGTGGGCATACAAGTAATATTAGACTGGAGCACATCTGTGTACTGGTATCACAGTAATATATTTTGCTTATCTTGATGTAAAGCAGTAGTACTTACCAAAGAGGATTTACTGATACTACGTTCTGAGCTGTGGAAGGATATCCCAAAGTGCTGTTATATCCTTACAAAACTGAAATAAGCTGTCCAGCATGCTAGCAAATAAGAACCAAGAGCTCACAGGACTAAACTCTAAGTGTAAACCAGCAAATGCAGGTCAGAATTCTGGTAGTCTTTTCTTAGGAATGACTCAGAGCAGAAACAAGACTCCGACTGTATGTTGCATTTTTATTGTCATGGAGCTGTTGCTTCATTTTTAATTTGTTAACCTGTGCAAGACCAATGAGGATATCATCTTCTTCCTATTAAAAGGAATAAAACTCCTTGCCATTTTATAGTTGTTCCTAATAGTCTTGTTTTGCCCTGCTGACAGCATGTTATAACGAAGTCCCATTGGGATGCTTTTGTGGTTTCACCCAGCAGGCAGCAAAGCACCACACAGCATTTGCTCACTCCCTCACCCCAGTGGGATGGGGGAAGAGAATTGGGGAAAGAAAGTGTAACTCATAGGTTGAAATAAAGACTGTTTTCTAAGATGGAAAAAGTAAATAGTAATAATGATAATAATCAATAAATGAAACTATATGTGTATATGTACTAAACAAGTGATGCACAACACATGCACTAAGCTCACCATCCACTAAGCAATGCCCAGCCAGACACCATGTAGCAGCTGCCCCCTGCAGCCAATCCCTCCTGGTTTTATAGTTCTACATGATACCATATGGTATGGAATATCCCTTTGGTCAGTTTAGTTCAGTTATTCTGGTTCTGTCCCTTCCCAGCTCCTTGTGCACCCCAGCCTCCATGCTGGCAGGGCAGTACAAGAAGCCAAGAAACTGAAATGTCCTTGGCTGTGTATAGCATTGCTCTGCAACAGCTAAAACTCTGGTGTGCTATCAATTTTTTTTTTTCTCCTAAACACAAAAAAACCCAGCATGATACTGCAGACTGAAGAAAATAGTCTCCGTTGAAACCACAACAGGTGCTCTGACTGGTTCATTCAGTCACCTTCCATATCAGTGTGCACTAGTTGAAAAGTGAGGACTGAGCTTTGAAAAGAAGGGGGAAAATCTGTCCATAGTCTCTCACCTTTTACTATTCAAACAATTTAGGCAGGTTGCTTTTGGTTGTTGCTGTTGTTGTTGTTGTTATTTTGGGGTTACTTTGTTATTTTATATTCACGTTCATGTGTTTCCTGTTTCTTTTTCATTTCTGCAATCTAATTCTGCATGGTCAGAATTGCTTATGGGCTGGAAGTTATAAGTGTATAAAATGACTGTCATAAATTCTGCAAGCTGCAGTATGGAACAGGCCATTTGCTTCTCAGACAGAAACACCGTAGGTATTTTGCTAGTGGAGCAAACAGCTGTTATGTCCAGTTCTGCTCCAATGTTTATCACCTTCTGTAACAGAAATAGCTCAGAACGTTACCAATACTTAGGAAATAAGGTCTTGGGCCTTGTCCATCTCTTCACACTGAGTGAAAAGGAATTGTCTTGGGCTGCATATACAGAAGTTGCTTGGAAATTAATACCTCCTATTTATTTCCATGGAAACTACAACAAAGATCACAGTCACACTATTTGACAGAGCAAATTCTCATCTACAAAACACTATTTTTCAATGCAGCCATCACCATTAGCTGGGCATTTTCAGCAGCGATGAACAGGAGTCTGCAATGCCACGCTCATAAAAGCCTACACCAGTGGAGGTGACCCACTGTTACCACTGCTGAAAACGCACCACCCCCCACCTCACAGCGCTCACCTCCACTGTTTGGTCTCCAGAAACTTCCAGTAAATAGCAGTGGGCACAGCTTCTTCTGCATGGAGGAATTCAGTGGCACTGCCATGTCAGACTCCATTTTGTCACACTGCTCCTCTGCTGCCGTCTCTCGAACGGCAACAAAATGCAATGGAATAGTGGCAGGAAGGTTCAGCCTCTATTGCCATACCACCACCACCTGCCTCTGATGCGTTGGGCCAAAATAACAAAACAGGAGGCATTACTTTTGGAGCAGCACTTGTAAAATACCCAGCATCATTAATAACAGCATTTCGTTTTAAAATATTTTCTTAAAACATTAAAAAAGAGAGGAACAAACCGCAGAACTGGCAGGCTGTTAGATGCTGTCTTTGTGAAACTTAACAAACACATCAGGACTGTTCCTCAACATTCAGAGCTTTGGGCCTCCAGGCACTGAGTTCATGAAAACACAACCTTACAGGAAGCAGCCCTCGAGGCTGCTGAAGATCATTAATACTGAATTTATTCCTGGGACACAGTAGAAGGTCAGATGGAAAAAGCAATTCTAATATGAATTCCTTATTACGTCAGTGGGGGAATTAAAAGCAAAGCCTGAGGGAACTGAGATGTAAAGTCATTTGCTTTTATTTCCTTCTCTTTTTTTCTTCCTTTCCCATAAAAGAAAGCAGCTTTCCCTGACTGGAGGAAAAAAAGCCCATTAAGTATAAAATCCTGATTTTCCAGTTGCAGATTTCCAGGCGCTGCCCTGCTCACTGTGGCAGTCCTCAGTTACTTCTAGTTCCAATTTACTGTGAGCTTTTTGGTGTCAACATTCAAAACGTGTCACCCTTAATGATTTGTATGGAGCTTCCTTCTGCTGCTGCTGCTGCTTCCACAGTAGTTTTCCAGTAGCAAAGCCTATGAAGAGAGCTCCACCGCGTCTTTCTCGGTGGTTACATCATTACAAATCTTACATGCTGACTGAAATAATTAAATTTTTCTTTCTGAATTTTCCTGTCACCAGTAAGATGTTTGCGTTGCCATGTTACGCGACAAGAAGGGAGACAATAACTTTTTTCTTCCTAGATTGAAGCCTGCAATAAAGAAGCAGAAAAGATAGAGTCACTGATCAATTCAGACAGCCCAACATTAGCATCGCACGTACCTCTGTCAGCCCTAATTGCATCTCAAGTACAAGTTTCATTTAGCATTTCTTCTCCTTCTGTTAAAGTGGGGCCTGTACTGCACTGCCTGTTCATCAGTTTTTCATTTACCTTGCTACAATTAATGTATTGCATATAGCTACAGAGCAAACACACACGAGTATCGAGGCATTTTACATTTTGGAGATCACTGAGAACTGCTGATCACTGAACCAGAAAACAAAAGCCGCAGAAGACTTGACTGATGTACTGATATTTCTCACCGAAGAATGAAGAGTATTTGGAATAAGCTGAGAGATGGTTCTTTTATTCATTCCTACCAGTGTTTGTTTCAACACAATTAGGTCATTCTCCAATGATCTTATAACCAGCAACGTACATTGGAAGGTTCTGACTTATGGATCTCTATTTGTGAGAAGGTTCTTAGTGTTCTTTTCAGCAGTGAACAAAGCTTTGAGTTTACTGAAAGATGTTAACTTTGTATTATTCAGACAAATATCAGTGACTGCAAAATGTATGCGCCTGTTCTAAGCATCATTTTTTGAAGAAACAAATTGCTGCTACTTCATTACCTTACCAAAAATATGAGTTTATTCTCATGTAAATACACTTTCATATTTTATTATGAAGGAAACTAACTAGTCCTGAGCCTATTTCAATAGACATCTTTACTTGGACTAGTGAAGATTCGTGGGACTTTGGGCTCAGTACTTCCGAAATGACAATCAAGCTCTATACCTGAAGTACCTGAAGAAATGAAGAAAAGTGTTCTTTTTATAGTTTTGTATATTTCAGAATCTCATATTAGATGCAAATTTATAAAGAATCTCAGTATCTATATTTAAGTGCCATTTAAAATATTGCAGTATTTGCATGTTATCTAATGAAAATTATACTTTAAATATGTTTAAATGTTTACACAGTTTTATTTCTTATTGTATTCTATGCACCTGACCTTACTCTGCATGAAGTATTTTATATCAGTATTATGATAACCGACTTTTGAAGTATTTACAGATTTTTTTGCCAAAATGCTGAACTTTGAAAGCACTGAAAACTTTTTGAACGTGTATGTTATTGTAGCATGTCTGTAGCAAATACTTTATGCTAAATCTTTTAAATTTAAAAGTATTAAAGCTTTTTTATCTTAATAAAACTGTCATTTGTCCTCATACAGGAAAGCATGTTATAGAATTCTGCACAATTTCTTCTTCCTTTCTCAAATCAATACACAGAACTAACTACAATTATTACATATATAAGTGACTTACCTAGCTTAAGTTTTCCAAAGAAAGTGAATTTCAAGTATCTGGGTTTTATCTTTTTCTCTGCCCTATTTCTGTGTTATGTATGCTCACTTAAGTATGTGCCAGACTTGATTAACTACAGAGGAAGGATATTTTTGGGGACCATCATTGTAAGGTTATGGTCACTCATAGTTTTGATTTGGTCACTTTGTGCAGCAGTAAATCTGCACAAACAATTAAGGACAGATTTTAAGGCTTGGGGTCTCCTAAAGCAAACCAAGTCTTTAGATGTGTGTTCTTGCAAGCCCACACAGTGAGGTTCTTAGAAAAGGATTCAAAGTGAATCTCTTGCCATTGCGGTCCATTAAGAGTCTTAAAGTTAAGTCCATTAAGGTCTTAATTAATCCCTGAAGAGCAGTTTTATACTTTAAGTGCTAATTTACTTTCAGTATACTTTCTGAGCACTTAGAGTAGATGAGTACAAACGCAGTTAATCTTGGAAAGATACTCACCAAGTATCTACAGGAAGACTGGTGCACATAATCAAAGCCTTGATAGAAGGAAATTGTTGAACATCTTTGTCTGTTTCTTTTGCAAATTCCTTAGAATTTTGGACACAAGTATAATGAATGCATTTGAAAAGATTTTCTTTCCTCTTTTTTAAGCTGAAATAGCTTAGATGATCTCCAAAACTGATTTTTTTTTTTTCCAAATCATTATTAAGTATCTACAAAACACTGTTTTTTAACACCGTCGCCACCATTAGCTATGTATTGCTGCCAGTGCTGAACAAGAGCTTTGTATGCCACACATAAAAATCTGCATGGCCATTCAGAATATGGACTGGCTTTCATGTCACTGTTGTCACTGCTGAAACACACCATCCACCACCTCACTGTGCTCACATCCACTGTTTCGTCTCCAGAATCATTTGTAAGTCTTGATGAATGTCAGTGGGTGCCATTCTTTCCCCACGGAGGAATTCAGTTACATGCCTTTGCTTCATACACACTTCCATGTCAGACACCATTTTGTCACACTGCCCCTGTGCTGCCATCTGTTGCACAGCAACAAAATGTAAGGAAACACTGGTGAGAAGATTCATCCTCTACTGCCATACCACCAGCATCCACCTCTGATGCCGTGGGCCAATATATAGGGGCCAAAATAGGAGGCATTACTCTGGGAGCAGTCCTTGTTCAAAGAAAGACTGAGAGAGTTTGGAATGTTCAGCTGAGAGATGAGAAGGCAAGTGTGGGCCAACATAATGAAATAGGAGGCATTACTTTCAGATATATATCATTGTCTGTTGCAGTGGCCCCAAAAACCCCACAGCTACGTGTATACCGAATGAAAGCAGCAGCCAGTGTTGCTCCAACCTGCTCTTAGCTACACTCTCAAGAGATCTCTGCTGGCCACGGCTGCCTCTGGCTTCACTTCTGGAGGGCCCAGACTGCACACCTCCAGTGTCACCCCCTGCCACTGTGATGCCTCAGATACAGGTTGGTGAGGGGAAACGGACTCCTCGTACAAGAACAGATTGTGTGCTTTTATTTAGTAATATGAAAAACAATGATTATTCCAGGGTTTATTGCCAAAATTTGTCACTAACATATTTCCAGCACAGCTTACCTTGCCTATCTTGGCTGAGTCCACATACACTGTATAAATTTCTCTGTCAAAAACCTCACATGTCAATCTTTTCCCCTCTGATTTCCTTCAAAGGCCACCTCTTCCCTTCCACCTGTTGCAAAGGCACAGGACAAGGACCTTCTAGCAATAACTTCGCTATAATGAAACATTTCCCAAACTGAAATCTGCTTCCAAATATCTTAACTATTCCACGAAAATCTGGCCAGCAAAAACACAAGCTCCAGATTTAGCAATTTCCCGTGATAAAGCAAAAAATAGCAAAATAGTTCTGTAAATAGAAATCTTGTAGTCCATGACCACTTCTACCAACTTCAAAACCACTGAATAAAGTGTGAAACCCACATCAATATTTTCAGGTGTTTCTATTCAGGTACTTTGTTTTGTCAGCCATACATACAGCCCAGGACAACAGAAACAGTAGCAAGTATCCAGAATATCTGCCTTGAGAAGAAAATATAAGTTCAGTTCACCCAGTAGCCTTAAATTACTAAGTTTGTTGTTGTTATGGTTCATCCCCAAACTAAAGCATAAAGAATTCTAAGTGCAATTTTTAGAACTGTTTGTTAGAACACTTAAATGTTTTGTTACACGAGTCGTATTTTACATTTTTCTTACGTGGAGAAAACTTGTTTTTTTTATTAGAAAGCCTCTTGCCCAAGTTTCTTCATATTCTGAAAAAGAAACAATAGCAGCAGAATCTACAGATTCATGAGGAGATCCTCAGAATCTAGATTCTCAGGCAGAGGCCGTGCTTACAAAAGAACCTCTGTAGTTCCTAACAGGGATGGAGGCCTCCAGCACTCCAAGCTCTCTGTACAGCACCGCCTACCAGCACAAATCAGTGCAAAGCTGATCAGCCTGGCTTGCCTGGGCTGCGCTGACTGAAGAGGAACTGCCTTGGGCCACACACGAAATAGATAACGCAATTTTTGTACATAACTAACAGAACTTTGATGTCTTATTTAAAGATATTTCAAAAAATACAGAAGTAGAGAGCAACAAACCCATAAAGCTAGTGAGATATCTGACCGTGTTTTTGTGAAATTAATGCATCGGTCTGGTTCAATGGAAGGGCCGCCATTCTCAAGGAGTTCTTAAGGTGCCTGTTGTAGATTGTTGATGAAATTCTAGTCTTCCTGTGCCTAACCCTCAAAAATAGTTGGTCACAATTGCACACACTGCCAGAAAGTGACGGCCTGAGTAAGTGACTGCGAAGCAAGGAATATCTTTCTCCTCTAAGACAGGGCCTATAAAAATGTTGTAAAAAAAAAAAAAACACGGTCAAATTTTTCACTGAGTTGAATGCTCTACACATTTCACTTGAAAATATGCAGGTAATGTAATTATGTTGACTGAAAACAGAGTCACAAATATAGCAAAAATTGATGATTTTTACCAGAAATCTTGAAACCTAGTCCCAAATTCCTTTATCAAAACTGAAAGCAAAGCTGCTTATTTTTCACTATTCGCAAGACTGTGTTTAGCCAGTGTATGAAAATACATACAATTATTTGCCATAACTGGAGTTAGCACTGCACTGTTCCCTCTCAAGTTCTTGTCTCAGCCCAAATCACTGACTGCACACCAGGGTTTAGTTGTTTCTAAGCAATGGGTGCCATGCCCAGGGCAGAGCTGCCACAGTGCCACAGGGCAGGGAGGCCGCAGTGCGAGCTGTTCAGGGCCATGGGTGGCCACACTGCAAGACTTGAGCAGATCAATCTTTGGGAGAGGCCCTTGCCCCACAGAGAGCTCACGTCCCTGCAAGTTCTGCTGCTGGAATCACTCACAGAAACACAAGAAGCAAGCCCCTAAAGCAGCACGAGCTGTTCCTTCCCACTGCATGCAGCCATACCACACACCTCTCTTCAAAACTCAGAAGTCTCACATCAAAACCAGGCTTTTTTCTGAACTGCACTCAGATTCTTCTGAGTCTCACCACCCTAAGTGCTGCTATTACATGAATCCACACTGAATAGGGCCAGGTGTTAACCTGTGTTTGTGCCATTTTGTTATTATTTACCATGAAAAATGGCAGTAAAGAATGTGAACCCTAACCTCTATGTGTATGTGATTGTAAATCACATCACTGAGTTTAAGACAGGGAAAACATTTAATTTATTGCCTGGTAACATTTGTAGCCCTTACTGCATCCCTATTAGGTTGAACTAACTTTTCCTAGCACAGATGACCAGAGGTAGAATGACTGCTGGACGAAAAGCTATGTTTCAGATGAAGCATCATCTCCGCTTCCAACAACCATCTCTTTCCAATGCCTGGAAGCACACAACACTGTCACAGCTATGTCATAACGACTGCAGGATAACTGAGCTAGGCATACACTCATTAGAGACAATTCCCTAAACACGATGATGTAGTTACACTAGCACTCGTGTCTTTAAGATGCTCACAGCTTTACTTCTAAGTCTCAACAAGTTAACAGATCTAGTTACAACACTTGCATTTTTCACATAATAACGTTACTAATGAACATGGATGTGTTCAAGAGACGTTTGGATGTTGTGTTGAGGGATAGGATTTAGCTGGGGAGTATTGGTGATGGTTGGACTGGATGATCTTCTAGGTCTTTTCCAACCTTGACGATTCTGTGATTCTGTGATTCTGTGATACTAAAATCTGTCCTAAAAGCCATCTTAGGAGGAATCCTATTCCAGAGTAAGCAAGCCACGATGCAGCAGATTCAGCTGTACTGCCCATCAGATCTATGCTCTGCCTCCCATCTCTGCCCACACCACAACCCTCCCACACGTGGGATCAGTGCTGATCAGCCCACCTTACTTTTGGCTCTGTTGATGACCAGAGGATTAAGTGCTGCCACTGTGACATTAATCCGACAAAACTTGATCCCATGCATTGTTACACGTTCAACACCAGTCCTTCTGCACCACCTTTTCTAGAAAGAGACCCTGCTGCCAGACCCCGTGTGTGACAGCACAGCTAACACTCAGCTCAAAGGGACAGACTTCCACATCTCTCACTGCAGTCTGGCATCTACCAGATGAACTTCTCACCCTTTGCACCATTCCTTCTGCAAACGATATATCTGCAGTCTTTGCTCTGTAATCGCTCTTCTACTACTCATTTCTGGTGACTGTTTTTGAGCTGCTATCTTCTTTTTTTTTTTTGTCTAACACCCAATCTCCCACTTTAGATTCAGGCCAGACAAGAAACAACACATTTTCTACTTCGCAAGCCTGCCATATACCCATGCACATCAATACTGCTGTGTAGACTCTTCTTTTTATTAAAACTGAGTCTCTTCTTCACTTCCAAACGGACTGTTAGCAAAACAACACAGCGATTCTGAAAATGCAAACTAATCAGCACTTTCTGTAGAAACAGCCACGTCCCACGACAAAGACACGGACTGTCACTTGTTGAATTCTTTGCTTTCTTGGTGCAGGCTGACCAACAAAATACCTACCAATCTCAGTCTTTACGACTTCATATGCTACGGCAGCAAGAACTGCTATTTCTTTAACAGGTAGACAGCCAAAATAAAAGAACAGCACTTTTACAGACATTCAAAGCCTCTGCTTCTCTTGATTTTGGAATGAGGTGTTTTTGGTTTTTGTTTGTTTGGGTTGGTTTGTTTTGGCTAAGTAGAATACTGGATTGATAAATACAGTTCATATAGAATTGGAAGACAGGCATCCAGTTTGCTTTTCCATTCCTGGTATTTGCAGAACCACATTCTTCTCAAGCATGCAGGAGAGTACTAAGCTCACACTGCACATGCAGAACTCAGAACACTGCACACATTAAGGAACAAACAAAACACATCATACATGCCTGGGGATCTGCTAATTAAGTAAAAAGACAAACACCTGGTCACAGCTGCCCCTCAAGTCCAAACAGCAGGAACAGTGAGACATACAGGCAGTAAAAAAAGGGTGTTAGTCCGGGTTTCACATGCAGCACCAACAATCTCTGCTTCGTTCATTGATACGTGCTTTTCATACACACTGTGCAAAGAAAAGAGTAAAAATTCTTATGAACTTAAAATCAGCCACGTACGTTTCTCTTCTGCCAACTGCAGCAGAATTAAAGTTCTATAGATCTGTACAGTATCTGCTGGCAACTGTGCATCCAAAGTTATATATTACACCTACTTCAGTAAAACTCTAAGCTTAGCTGAATAATTTAAGAACAGGACAAGCACGACCCCGTAACATCATCACCATAATCCTCCTTCATACTACGCGTTCAAATAAGCTAGCTCACTTTCACAAATGCTATTTTCTGCTCAAAAACTCAAGAGACCACAAAGTGTTTCTCAAATGCTTCTTTGAACCAATACATCTCGGAAGCAGAATAAATACAGGTGGTTTTGGTTTTATTCCCATGAAGAACGAATGTTGCAGTCTTCCTGTGAACCAATCAGGTGTTCTTCCCACACGGATGTCTTTCACAGTGGACCAGAGTTTTACTCACATGCTAGAAGGCCTTGCATTCAGAAAGTCTGCTGCAAGGAGAGCAGCTCCTTTGGTTGACCTGCCTCCCCCAGCAGCATATACCAGTAGCATCAGGCTCCTCCCTTACAAGGCAGCCAGGGAAGCACTTACCGTACACCACCCATGAGCACTTCCAGGCAGGGCAGCACTATCTTCCCAAAGTAGCAACTTCTCACCGAAGGACTTCGTGCTTGAGAAACCTATAGCAAAGTTAGGTTAAAAAGATGGATTGGGAGGGTTTTTTTTTTCTGGTTCTTCAGCTTTTCTGAAGATCGTAACCATACTGATAGAGGTGCTTTGGTCTTTCTGTCACTCCAGACTTCAAAATTCATGTTTGTTCTTTGTTTCTGTGGTCTTCAGTGAATGAGAATAGGAGCATTTGGCAAAAGCAAATTAGCACCAGAACTTCAATTTCTCGAAAAATAAGCAGGTGTCAGTGGTTAATAAACAGTGTTACTACAGTGTGCTATTTTATTTTAAGGTCTGCCTACAACACCTAGATGGCACAGGTCCACTGTGCTTCTGTGTCTTTTAATAATGAAAATAATGTTATATCAAGTTCCCTGAATATTAAAAAACAAAGGGAGCAAGATGATTATTTGCACACACGTCTGTGAGAAAGTTATAAAGTTGGTCTTTTGAAGACTTGAAACCCAACTCCAATACATAAAATCTTTAATATCACCAATGGATGCCAAGCAGGTTAACTCTGGTAAGACTGGACTGCTTCCTTGGGGCATCAAGCATGGGTGAACTCTGATACAACTTCCCAGCTCTCAATTCTAACCAATGTTCATATCTCAAAAGAGACACTGAGCTGTTCATCACAAGCCTTCCCCAGATGCACACTGACAATTCCTTCCTGCTGGAGGGCCACTGACAGCAGCAGAACTACCTCAAAGATGGTGCAGCTCAAAATATCAAGATTTGAAGACTGAAAATGACTGCCTAAGATTTTAGGACTTTTAGAGCTTCCCTCTTTCTCAGCAAGAGTCCTTCAAACTGGTTTATGAACTGTGCTGTTCCCAAATCTCACTGTTCACTGACTTTTTCATGAGCTATTATGAAGCTACACAACTGCACTGCTACTTACTGTGCTACAGATCAGGTCAGGAGGTGTAGGCAACCCCCATAAATGGTGATTCAGCTCGTTCAACTAAGTCTATTCAGTAGCAAATTCCTAACTTTTCCCAAATGGCAGACCCTCTACATTTAGGTAACCGCACATGACATCAAAATTTGCTGAAGGTGTCAACATGTAAATATCAAGATTGTACCAAAACAGAACTTCACCTACCTCACAGAACCTCAAGTGGACAGTCACCAATTCTATTAAAATGTCAGGTGGATTTTTCAAAAATCACAAAAATGATTTTGTATCTGCTTTAAAACCTACTGCATAGCATGATCAGATGCTGGCTTATTTTAAAAAACAGCTTGGAGACATTACCTCCTCCTTACCAGCACAAGGTACCAACAGGCAGGCTCCCCTTTTTTGTTCAGTGAAATACGAGGGGAAAGAAGAACAACAATAAATATTATTGATTCCTACAAAACTAGCCATTATTTAATTTTGGAAACAGTTCCACTAACCAAGTGAAACCAGGCATATGCAGAAAAAAGAAAGAACAGAACTGAAGGCCTCAATAATGGTCCCCAGTAACTCGCTACACAGTTTGTTCTCACCAGCTTTACTGTAGCAGAGATGCCAGTTCATACGGAGGAAGATCGTCTAGTTTTATTTCATACCACACTTACGCTGTCTGCAATGAGAAACGATCACTGTTCAAGTAATGAATAGTTTAGGATCTTGATGCCACCAGCTCATCCAATCTGTCCGTACTGTTTTTAACCCCAACAACTTAAGACATGTTTAATTTGCTGAGAAGGAGGCACTGCTCCGTTACCTCATACAAGACCAGTTTAAAATAAAAGTTAAAAAATCACGTTCACCAAACTCCAGTGATATCTGAACAGAGCTTCTGTAGATCAGCTATGCTTAAGGAAGTTGTATATCCCACATTATCAGAGCAATGTGACACACTCCAAATCAGTCTCGCTTTTTGAAAAAGAAACCAAATGCTGTTACTGAGCTCTGAACAAGTGTCAGTTAAACAGGTTTCAGCACCAGCAAAGAGCTTCACCAGCAAATGCTTCTAGTTAGTAAGATCTAGTTCACAGCTGACAACACAACCATTTCAACTTAGCAGCACCTCAGCAGGACCCGTTTTTAGCCCCTCAATTCCCCACCACGTTAGTAGCAGCTACATATTACAAGTCACCAGAATTAACTGGCCCAGGTAATACGACTGATGGGAGGAGGAAAAAAAAAACACCTATCAGGTACTTTATTGTTACCAGTGTGTTCAGAATTTGAAGGGGCAATGGATGTAAAGACTACAAGATAGAGAACAATTTAAAAAAAAATTAAAAAATTATGAGGACTGAAAAACACAATCGAATAGATGAAATACGTCTAGCTTACCTCAGTATTTTAAACAACATTATACATTTTATTGTTTAGAAAACATGATGACATTGCAGAAAAATAAAATAAAATTTGTATTTAACAGCACATCCATTTTACATAATGGTATAAAAAGCCTATTGGGACCTGGAGGAGGGGGAAAGAGGAACAAAACCAACAAAAAATTACTACTCTAGTAAAAGTAAAAAGCTAAAACAAAGTCCAGAAGTGTAAATCACAAGGTTTTAGCTGTTCCAAATACACAACTGTGTACTTTTCACAATAACAGCCACAACTGAAAGCTTTTTTATTAACACAGTCCTCCAACAGGCCAGTCTGGAAGTTAAATTTCATCGTAATAAACTGCAACATTCATAAGCTTGCAATTATTCATTGCTTTTAGAAGTTCCAAAAAGGTTTTTTTTGTTTTTTTTTTTTTACATATCTAATGGTTCATCTTTTATATTCAATTTGTGCTTAACATTTTTTAGTTCTGACATACTGAAACCCAGCAGCACAGATGGTTTATGACTATTTATTGCCTTTAAGCATATATTTCTTCTTTTTCCAAAGAACGATGCAACATCAATTTTCCAAGCATACAGCAGTGTGGACAATAACTGCATCTCTTTTTTTGAAGGATATGGCCTCACATGAAAATAGTCTGTCAAAAACTGCTTTTGAGTTTCATACGAACTGTGATCATATTGCCTGGGATCTACTGCTAGAACACGAAGATCCTCACTTGAAATTTTCTTCATCTCAGTCCTAATATTAGTCTTTTGTCGTTTGAAAGGCACTAGCCCTGAATACAATTCATCTTCTCGATACAGAGCTAGTCCAGTACTTAAGCTTAGTGGCTGCTGTTCCTTATTCTTTTGGTCTTCTGTAACAAAGTAGGCATCAGACTGTTTTCTTTTAATTACAGAATCATGCTTTTCACCATTCACAAACAGTAGCTCTTTCTTCTCAGTACGTTCAAGCTGCATCTTCACACTTGAGTTGCTGTTTTTGGGCGCACTTCTACAACGGAGCAAATGCACAGCAATGGCTGTCAGAGTCATATTTCCAGTGTACACGCCACAACAGTGGATGCACTTGAAAGCTGGAGACTTTAAAATCGTATGTACAGTTGGCATAACATGATGCCTCTCTTTCAAATGCATTTCATAGGTTTCTTGACTAATAAACAAACTGAAACAAAAGGGACAAGTGAACACTTTGTTGCATCCGTTGTTCAATTCTGCTGCCTGAGGTTTCACTTTGATGTAAATGGGGACGAGCGTCCTTGAATTTACTCCAGCAAGCACTGCCAAGTGTACTTCTCTTTCACCAATGTCTTCTTCTGGTAACACTGTACTGAAATCAAAGTGGGGAAATACCAGGTCACCCTGAGCCTCGTTACCTAACTGAAATCCTCTGTTGCTGTAATCTGCATGTAACTGCTTTTTGCCACTGTGTATAGATTTATTGTGTTCCGCAAGGCTTTTTAAGTCGTGGAAAGTGACCGTGCAAAACAAGCAAGCTAAGCCGTGCATCAGGAGATGCTTCATGAGCTCTTCCTCACAGAGAAAGCATTTACAAGAGAAACAGCGGACCGTCTTCTCTGTCATCCACCTTAGAAAGGGTGCACAAGCTGCAAGTTTGTCGGGTTCCTGGACTTCCTCTACTTTTACTTCACCGTGTTTGTGGGCCACCTCCATATGCACCTCATAGACGTTTGACGGAAAAAGCTCATTGCAAACAGGGCAAATCTTCCACTGCTTCGCCTTTCCAAGGGTCTGACTTGTTTCAGAATCAGGTGGGGAAGCCTGTAATGATATACTCTGAGTTGTTAAAACCATCGGAGGAGAGGGCGCACTCGCTGGCGACTGAGATAACTGAGTTACTGTCCCAGATTGCATTAGCTGGATAGGCACTTGTGGTGGAGTTCCCACAGTTACTCCACCACCAGGAGGTACAGGCAAAGTAACCGAAACCGGAGCAAGTGTGTAGGTAGGTATTCCATTAAACTGCTTCCCAGTTGGAATCAACTGCCTAAGTATAGAACCCGCAGCCAAAAAAGTTGTGTTTTGAGAAACTGCAGGTCTGACTGACTGATTTACTGAGATAACTGCTGGGGCAACAGGCTGATTAAGCTGAAGAAAGCCAGGTCTGACAGGCGGCGGTCTGACAGGAACAACTCCAGACACAGCCGACTGATTAAGCTGTAGAACTCCTGAAGCAACTGTCTGAGCCACAGGAAGGACTGTGGGACCAAAGGGTCTGCTCACACTCTCAGCCGAATGGTTAACTGAGAGAACTCCTGGTGCAACTGGTTGATTGATAGGGCTGACAGGCTGAGTAACAGGCAATGCTGCAGCTGCAACTGGACTATTTACAGCACCAACAGACTGATTAACAGGAAAGAGTCCGGGCCTGACTGGTTGATTAACAGGAAGAACTGCAGGGGCCACAGTTCTATTTAGGGTCCCAATAGAATGATTCAGAGGAACAGCCCCGGCTGTGACAGGTTGATTAAGAGGAAGCCTGTGAGAAACAATGAGAGGTTGAGAAGGAGATGGCTGAATATTAACATTATTCTGACCTCCAGGAAGGTGACTGGATACAAGAGTAACATGTGACGGGGTAACAACTGGAACAGAAGTTGCATGTGGAACACAAGAGGCACTTGGAACAGTCAGCGATGTGACTGTATTCTGAACTTTCGGCTGCACCACAGTCTGGTTTTGATTATTCTGTGGGAACGCAAGTTGGATACAAGCTGGAGCTGAGATGGAACCCGCTGGGGCCACAGGAGTACCTAAAGATGGAGCAGCTACAGGTACACTTTGGGGAAGCTTTGGAGCAATCTGCATTTGTTTCACAAATCCTGGTTTCTTAATATGCTCTGAAATTACAGACCGAAGTTTGTTCTCCAGGTCTCTGTGTGTTTCAGCTGTCAAGACATGATACATTAAAGAATCTTGGCTGTTTGCAGAAGCATTACATTTTTTACAGTAGTTCTCAATACAATTCTCTTTACTTTCGTTGGGTCTCTGGCCAAAATACGTACTTATTAAGTTTTGAAAATGGTTCATCAGCACGTGTTTCTTCATGTTATAATATAATGTGTCTGTAAAGTTACATTTTAGACATGTAAAGTTAATGATGTCACTCCTGAATTGTTTCATGCCATCCAAGATGCTAACTGTATAGTTCTGTATTCTCTTATTAGACGAATGAAACATTCGGATATGTTTTCCCACTACTTTTGGCTCAGAAGCAAACACACATTTTGGGCAAGGTACTACGAGCTCTTGATCCATTTCATCTTCATGGTAACGGTGCAAATGATTCCTCAATGAAGTAAGCAGTTTTGATGAGAACTTGCATAAACTACAGCAGTACGGCTTTGTTCTGTATCTCTGCAAACAAAACAAGAAAATCCACTTAGAAACTTCTGGTTCCTGAAACTTTGTTTTCTGTTTGAAAAGAAGTCTATCATCTGTCAAAAATAATTTCACAGGCTGCATAGCATGTATCCTCACCATTCCATGGAGGCCTATTTATTGCTGAGTAGCAGACTTAAAGATGACATAAAGGGAGAAACATTCATGACCATTTTGTTCCCTGTATTTTATCAAAAAGCCTTATGCAGGTTAATTTTTATTCCAATTCACACACACACACACAAAAAATAATTATGAAGCCATTTAAGGATGGGAATCACAGAACAGGATAAGAAGAATTTACACTCCACTATACAAAGGAGATAAAGTCTTAACAGTTAGGAACAGCAGTCCTCTTAATATGAAAGTATTAAAGCTTTGTTTAGTCAACATGGTCATCTCCTATTTTTTGGAAAAGAAAGGAGAAGTGAGAAGTAAGGAGCTTTTTAATTTTGTTTTTGGATGTATTTCAACGTCCTACCACTGGCTGAAGAGTACTTCCCCCAGCAAAGCCATAAAAGACTAAACTTTTAAGCATATTACTTGAGAGCCAGATCACTACTGGAGAGAGAAAGCAATAAAAACCCCTTTTATCACAAAACAGCTATCACCTCATAATCTCAACATACTGGACATCCTATTACACTAAATCCTGTAAGAAATCTCATCTAGCATGCTTATTACAGACCCTTCCCAGAATTACTGTAATAATAAGCCTGTTTCCACTTAACACTGGTATACTCCCTCAACAGCCTTAGTTTTCATACGTTCATGAATATCAACTGTTCTTCCTAGAAGTGTACACCTGGCAGCCATTTCTAGTCATCCACAGTTCCTAGGAACTTAGCCCTGACTTCTAGTAATTACAGAGCCAGTCACAGCAACATCTAAGTGACAAGACTGCACTCAAAGATCTCGTGGAACATGTTTGCTTATGAAAAAGTCATTTCACCTTACTGACCACTGTCACTTATAAAATTACATCTAAAAGCAACCATCGCCTGTTCCACCACTGAAGTACCCAGTCTAGCTCTATCACCCACACACACGCCCAATACACCTTAAGAATTCACAATCTACACAGTTACTTGTTTTGCCATTTTATAAAGCCATGAAGGTATCACCTAGTAGCAACACCAAGAACCTATGCAGTTGACAAAGCAAAGGCAAGAAACCTCCAGACTCAAAAGATAAAGACGCTGCCTGCCTAAAGCTGCTGAAACATGTGCTGGAAAAAAATATCACCAAGTAATTTTCTGCTCTTAACATTCTTCAGGTGTCTGTTCTCAGCTGTTGGTAAACAGCACTGCATCAAGTTAGAATAAGCTTCAAGCTTGTATTTGGGAGTAGAATGGGTAGGAAAAAAAAGCCACCAACACTAGACAACTAACGAAGCATAGAGCACTATTAAAAGCTCCCCTCCACTTCTGAAGACGTCAGGTGACAAACTGATGTTACTGCCTATTTTAACTAGCTGTTAAAGGCTTAGAAGAGCTTACACACCTTTAAAAAATTGAACCAATGCACCCCATCACCACCACTTTTGATTTGTATCTCTCCCTCTCAAGTTATCTCCTTGTACAGAATTACTTTCTGTAAACAAAGTTCTCTTGCTGTCAAATATGGATAATATGGAAGTATATACATTTATAGTTAGGGCCAGTGACAATACTACTTCACAAGTGGTCCAAGAGTTGAATTTGCTATTCTGTACTAAAGATGTTTTAACTTTTTTATACAAACAAGTATTGCAGTATGCCACTAAGAACCTGCCCCAGTACCTGTAGAGAAGGTCTGAGGTAAAATTATGTTTCAAGCCTTTTTGAAGCTTTTTGGTTTTTTTTTTTTTAAGGAAGGTCAAAATTACAAGACTTGATCTGAAGAAAAATAAGCTTCATATTTCATATCCTGTTGAAGAAGGAAGAAGCCTAAAGTCCCATTGCTTAGCTCAAAATAAAAAACTGCTGCGACAGGACAGAAATATGTGAAAGTTTGGTGGCTTTTTTTTTTTGTTTGTTTTCGCTTGTATTTTTAAGTGTCTGTGAAAACAGTTCTTCCACACAGACACCTAAGGAGATCACTGGGCCAGCACGTTCTCCACACACACAAGTCTCAGCTGCCTTCAATGTTTGAAGTGCTACTACAGCCTTCTCTTTCTTAAAGAATAACACCTCAGTTGTAAGGAAGTTTTTGAGAATAAAAATTCTAGACCACTTAAGAAAACTGGCAGAAAAACTAAAAGTTCAACCAACACAACACTAAACTGTACAAATGGAATAAAAAAAATCTTACTAAAAGCATTTAGGGAAATATGATTGATTCCATTCCAAAGAACATACTCCAGAATAAAATATAACACTTGGTTTTAGAGTCTCAACATTCCCCACAACGAAGAGACACAACAGCCTCCTAAAACCCAAGTTCTTCCGGAACTTCTAAAATCTCTGTAAGAATAACCATACTGGTAGAAACCACAGACTAATTTATTTAGATAGCTTCTCCAGACTCCTGATTTTTTTAATGTAGCTCAACTTTTTTTCCATTATTGCAGCAACTTTGGAATAAAACATCTTAAAGGATCGACTTCTTTTCTCTCATATCTAGGCAGCATGAATGTAAGTGAATAATACAGACCAAAGAAACAAAGTTGTTTGAAGAAAAGACAGGTACAGGTTTTGTAAGCAGAAGACACAGCTTGGCAAATGGGATCAACATCAAATCTTACACCTATGGATCCAAGTTTAGGAAAGAAAAACTAGAAGACAATCCAGACAAAGGTCTTAAGTGCTAGAGAGATCACCTTCTACCAAGTGAGCCTGGCTAAGCCTGAATGGCATTCGGTCAGCTTGTATATTGAGGGCTTTGTTAATAATTGTAACTCTGTACTCTGTGGCCTCCATTCCAGTTTTAAAAATGGTTAATGCAAATGAAGTTCAGTCAAGCCACCACCATACTATTCTAAATCACTATTTACCAGAATGAAAAGAGGATACCTACTGCTATTTACAAGTTGCTGAAGGCCTTCCTCATACAAACAGCCAGAAATCTTGAGACTTCTGCAAGATTCAGACAAGACTACCTTTTTTTCTGGGTATACTTCTGTGCTTTACTTACTGATTTCTATAATTTTATATTCCAGCAAGTTTCTAAGATACTTTGTTTTGATCATCTCGGCCCTGTCTTTTATGCCGATTCATGATCCACACAGAAGTCCAGGTATACATGAAGTAAAACAACACTGTCTCAAGCAGATAATGGAAATTTCAGCTTAATCTATATTTATCTGTACAGTCACATTTCATTACTCTGTTTAAAAAAAAGTATATAAAAAGTATATAAAAAAAGCTTCATATAATGTGAGGCTATAGTTGTAGAACACTCATGTGACACATGAAACACTGATGTTCAGGACTTAAACACTCTAAACAGCATATAGAATTGTCCTTATAACCTGCAGCATTACAGGAAAAAAAAAACAAAAACAGAGGTAATGGAAGATTATTCCCCAAACACTATTCAGAAAATAAATACTAGAGCTAACACATTTTAGTTTTAGCAGGACTTCTGAAATCAATAATATTCAGCAACTCCACGTGCACATCTACTCAATTTCAAATGCACATACCTTCCTTTTGCCCACAGACTCCCAAGGAGAGACATCACTCCACGAAGTGTTGCAGAAGTATTTTTCACCTGGGTCAAAACTTTTAAGATTCTAAAACCAAAATAAAGCACACAAGAAATAATCTGCTTTGGTAGACACAATTTGGTCTCAATTCAAAACCAAGGAACAAGAAAACAAGATGAATGGAAGTTCATGCAGCATTAACATCGAGGTTTCAAAACTCAATTCAAAGAAATTATTTCTGACTCCTGTTTGATTTATTTTACCTCAATTACTGGCTCATAACTGCCTCATGTAACACAGCAGGCATTCTGAACACTTTACTGCTACTCAAAACAAGGAAATTGAAGTGTTTATGCTTTATTTCCCACACTTCCAGCCAAGTTCACAGTGAACACACAATTTTTTCTGCTTCTACCTTCCTCCTCCTTAATCTGCAGTATTTCAGCATCTACTTCCATGTATTTACTTACCATAATTGCTTACTTCGCAGCAGGTATTTCAGTGTTAAGTCTTCATGCTATTATTATGCTTTTAACTTGCAAAGACAAAGGCATTTGAGAGACTTATTTCAAAAGAGTAGCAGTATTTTCTCAAGTTGTAAAAGCAGCATTACAGCATCACTGTGTCTGCAACAACCACATCAGAGTAAGCTTTCCTTACAGCATTCTTCTAATCAAGTCTATCAGAACAATTTGGGTGCAGCTAAGAGTTCCCCTCCATTTTCATGGCAAGGAAAAAAGAAAACTGCTGATTGCTATGCCTTTCCAAAGACCCCAGGTCAGCTTCAACAGTACACTAGTGTCTTAGAATGCAGACCACAAATCCAGGCGTAACCTACGGAAAATTAACATATTTCTCACCTCACCTTCCCTCCATTTAACACTTACTAAGATGCTTAGAAAGAGCATTATGTTTTCCAGTGTACACCAAAACCCACTGGAACAACAGGAGTAGGTAATAAAGGCTATTTAAGGTTAGCTCACCTTCAAGAGATGCTGAATTTATACATCTTCATAGTCTGAAGTTAAAAAAAAAATGTAGCATTTACAAACAAAATAGAATACATGTCCAACAAGAAGAGAACAGATTCAGAAGCACGTAAACAAGGCTACTTGATGCAGGCTGTCTGTGCTGGGCTCCTGCCTGCACTGCACTCACGTGAGCATCATTATCTATGCAACAGACAAACAAGCATGCTAGTAGTAATACATAAACAAAATTAAGTTTAGGAAAGCGCATTCAGATTTACAGTAAGCCTTCTAGCTTTTTCAGCCTGCACACCTCCTTAGGGAAAATTCTGAAGCTCTCAAGGCAACAATGAACAAAGCCCTACCACTCTAATCAGGATCTTACTACAGCATAAGTCCATCTACTCGTCCTTACACCAAACACTCCGAGAAGCACACAACTTTCCTCTTACTCTGGGAAGAGTAAGAGGCTCTTTGTAATTCCACAGCCTTATAGGACATAGTGTTTTTCTTGTAAGTGCTTGCACAGAAAATAGAGAACTTCACAATTGTTCAGCTGAACACACTGGAATGCATTTCTTTGAGTTGACAGGAAAGCTTAAGTGTCTTTTACTTTTGGTTTGACTGCTCTCCATTAAGAAAGGCTCCTAGGATTGAATGCCAGACTCATACAACCCAAATGCATGCAAGTAGGTCTAGGCCTTTCTTCTGAATTGTCTGCCTTGTACAGAGAAATTCTTGTCACTGTAATAGGCTTGACATCCCAGAAGCAACATGTTACACTCTTTCCAGGTTTATTTCAAGAGGGGGAAAACTGGGCAGGGGGAAAGGATAAACAAGGGAGTAAAACTAAGCTACGAAGTGTGATTAGTCAACTATCTCAAGTTGAAGAAAAAAACATTTTTGAAGAGAAAAACCATTTTAAACCCGAGAATTGTTTTCTCTCCACTGTCAAAAAAATCAGTTTTCCAGAACAGATCTAAGTGCCCAGAGTTTAAATGAAAGCTTATACACGAGGTCACACAGTATGCTAAAGCCAGAAAGATTTACCTAAAGGAAATCCTCTGGCATTACAGTGTAAGTTACTTTCACATTCAAACAGTTTAACACAGAACATAGATGTTTGCTTCCTAGTGAAGAACAACTAAGAACTTTTAGCTAACAAATAATCCTTCTCTCTGGTCAATCTACCAAGAGTTACTATGTTGTATATGAACATTCCTTCATTTTCCTCAAGCTATCATCCATTATCATGTCTTACTCAGAGTATTTAAGACCAAATTTTAAGACCAGACAAGAAGTCAAGTCTGTATCGTGTCACTTCATACCATTTCCTCAATTGTCCTGTCTTCTCAAAAGCACAAAGTCCAGAAATCCACCTTAATATTCAAAGGAGAAAAAAAAACACACACACCTTAAGCTACTTCTCTATTAAGACAAACACTCTTTTCGTAAGAAAGAAAAGTCACACAAAATAAACAGCCCTAGATTGTCTGGAAAAATAGATTTTAAGTTATAAACTTGGTTGAAGGAGAATTACTTGATACTTTTGGGCCCATGTTTCAGTGTTTTCCTGAATGTAAACTTGCACACAACTGTTTCGTGTCAATACCTTTTAAAATTTTATTAAGAAAAAAAAAAAAACAAGAAAAACCACAACAGGGAACTTGTTTACTATTAATTTCTTGTTTACTATCAAAACTCAAAGATAATTGAAAAAAACTTATTACTGCAATCAAACTTACAGCAAGAAAAATTCCCAACACACTAGCATCATCAAGACGTCTTCAAAGTATCAAGACAGATGAGTTTTTGAAGGTTTATTTACAATATACAGCACAATAAAAAGTGAAAAACAAAAATACTGGACAAGTATACTTTCTGAGCTCTTACATTTATTTACATGTAGCACTGCTCAACTGCAATAACCAAGAATGTTCCAGATGCAGATACACACGTAGGCCTTAAGTGATTCTTCAAATCATTTACTTACACACATGCTCCAAGAATACCCCAAGAGACAACAGCACCCCTAGAAAGAGTTACTTCATTACCATCACACAGAATTAATGCCAGCTCTTGGCTACAGACAGTGTCAAGTCAAGAACATGCCAGAGCCAGAAAAGCCTGCGTGCAGTAACCGAGTTGCTATGTTTATACTTTTTCCCAGTATTAGCACTGCCAGTCTGATGTTTGAGTGCCCCTGGCTTATTGTACAGTGCTTTCTCCAATAAGTGATAACAACACTACTACACTCTGCCTCAGCACACTTGCACATGCTTTTAAAAACACAGAACTGAACCACAACTCAGTAACTTGGTATTTATTCCTGGAGACGAGTTCTAAAAGCCTGCAAGAGATTTGGATATAATTGCATGCTGATCTTTAGAAATTACATTTATTTGTATATCCTTCAGAGGTTTCCTCTTGATCCTATCCAAAGCAATCAAGCTCCCATATAACAAGTCTTCCTCTGTTTGTAATTTTAAAAGAACAAAATTACTACGTAATATACAAACATCATTTCATATACAAATATACAACATACACACCATATATACATATTGTATACTGTATTATACATAATATACATATGTATATTACCACATGCATAATATACAAGCAGCTGACTAAAGGAGCATTTTTCCTGAAGTTGTACCATTTCTTACTGGTGAAATTATTATAAGCAGAGAACACACAGCACCACTAACATATTTTGTTGAGAAATGAAGCTTCTTTCAACATCATGTACTAAAAGTCTAAGTTCCATTTCTAGCATATAGGCACTGAGACTTAAGCCAACTAAAGAAGCAATTTTCTCCTCTTTACCTCATCATAAAGACCCAGGCCAGAAGAACATCACATATACAATAAACAAAGTATTTTTAAAGGTTTCCTTCAAGACCACTTTATGTTAGTTGAAATACTTTACCTTCAGCAATTCCCTGCAGTTGTCAAGCCCAAGTTCCACAAGAATGCCTTTCACCCTTTTGCGAGCCTTCCTGATATTGTCAAGATTTTGAACAGGAATTTGAAACATTTTGCACTTTTCCTGAAAAGGAAGTTTAAAAAAAAATGACATAATTGAATTACAGGCACTCACATTTAACAGTATTAAAAAAATAAAATGTCAAAAATGCACTTGATAAATAAAAGTGAAAGCCTTAAACCAATTATCCGTATGATCAATCAGTAGATCACTTCCTTTCTCTTAAGGAACAAACTTGGGTGGAGCCCCTTGGTTTCTTCTATTTAAACAAACAAGTCTCTTCCTGCATATCTCTTCATGTCTATACGGTAGCTATAGTGTACTTGGTGGTTTTGCAGGTGAAAGTGAATATAAGAATTTTACTCTTTTAGGAAAGGGGATTATCAACACCTTTCACCTTGAACATTACAGTGCCAAGATGTGACAACAAACCAAACCATAAAGAGAGGCATCTCATTATGCTTTAAATACAACTGCTAGTTAAACCCAGGTTTCCCTTTTTCTCCCCCCCATGGATGGACATCTGCTGCCATAAACTGAGTCTAGCATAAAGTAGGCTTCTAGAGTAATTAACAATGACAGCTGTATGACACTGATTGCTAAATTTGCTAAACAGGGACAAGAATTTGAAACATAGATATTTTTTGGTGTCCTCTTCTGAAGTGCAAGTTTCTTTATCACCTTGAACTAGACTAGAATTTGAATTTACACCCTGTTCCACTCCCTCCTAAAAGCTAGCTGGAGATGAACTTACAGACTGAACATCTCACTAAAATCGGATCACAAAAAGACAGAATATCTGCTGGTGGTCACCCATTTAAGGGTTGTTGCACCATGTGTCCATCGGCCTACAACAGGCATGTCCAACCTGTGGGCCACACGCAGCCCAGCACAGTCAGCAATGCAGCCACCCCCTCCCTGCACAATCATGACAGCAGTTCTTCATGGCCCAGCCCAGCCCTGGGCTCACATCCATTACTCAGCCAACAACCAAACTGTCAGTATGATATTAATGCTGCCACGGGGCACAGTGCAGCATGTATCTTCACTTATGGTGAATAGTTGTATGCATTTTGATACACTGGCTAAACACAGTCCTGTGAGCAGCATGATGAAGTACAGGAAGAGTAAATTTCATCAAAAATCTGACAAGCACCTTGAGAACTCATTAAGAATTGCAATCACTTCCACCAAATCAACTGCTGATGCATTAGTTTTTACAAAAACAAGGTCAAATATCCCACTAGTTTTATGCTTTTGCTGTTCTTCTTAAAAATACTGTGATAAAAATATTAAAGTACAAAAAGTTTTGTTGCATTAACTATACTGCTTTATACGTGGCCCAGACAATTCCTCTTCCCTCAGTATGACCCAGGCAAGCCAAAAGTTTGGACAGCCATGTTCTAGAACACACCACCACCAAGGGTCCGGTGCATCCCCAGCAGCTGGGCTGTTGTCTCTACTCAGGCAGCTGTGTTAATAGACTACCATTTGTATAACTCCAGCTCCTGCTAAAAACACAGGCAATGTTTACAGACTGTGCTTTAGAAGTAGCTGTATTTATCACATCCCTAGATGACAGGGAAATGCAGCTTACTCTCAAATGTCTAAAATCTACAGAACTTAAATAGGCACAAAATGTTATGAAACATCCCCACACTGAAAAAGGTTAATGAAAGCCTCAGAGCTATTTCTTCTTTAATAGTTCCCTGAAGACAAGTTTAAGAGACAGCAGAGTTCTATTTCTAAATAATTCAACCATCCAGGGCAAGGGGTCATAGGGAACAAATACCCAAAACACGGTACTTGAATCTCGATGGTCCTGAGCATCCTGAAAAGTTATTTCTCAACAAATAGAGAGATATTCATTGTCAAAAGGATATCTTTACTCTGTAAATAACTGATAAAAATAAAAGGCTCCCACAGAAGGCTGAAGTCTTTGCAACCACAAAAAATAAATAAGTCAAATTCTCCAATTTATGTCATTTTTTTTTCCTTGAATGATAATTCATGTACAAAATATACAATTTATATAATTAAATTAAAAGTCAAAGAACTCACATGCTATTCTCCTCTTCTTCTCCCCGCAAAGGAAAGGTGTGTAGAGAAAAATGGAGAGTGAGCCCCATTGGACAGATGCTAGTCTTGTTTTCTAATCTTTTTTATTGACAAGAAGTCTGGAAGACATTCTGATACCACAAGTGGTGTGAATCAGAACCTATAAAGAATGAAATAAACCACATTATCCGGTCAGGCATTCTACTACCAATCCAAGAAGTAAAATAAAGACCTCTTCTTAAACCACAGCCAACTCGGATTTGCAGTCTCCAGTTAATGCTTTACTATCGGTTTCTCCATGAAGACAGGTTATACGCACCAACCCCAAGATCCACTTCAGACAACAACAGAGCTAACAGGACAACACCAGCTCAGCTCAGTCAGAGGGAGCTGTGGTTCAGTACTAGAAGTTTCACTGGTAAACAGCTCCTTCATCTCAGTCCTTTAACTTACTACTGTAGAAGCTGAAGCAGACATTTTCTGACGCAAGCCTTAGTACAGAAAGGTAATACACAGTGCATTACACCCATCTATCTCAGCTTTTTGTTTGGTTGTTTGTTTTCTTTTAAAGACCAGCAAACTTTCTGAAATAGAATTCATTAATCTAGAAGAAAGACAAAATAACAACAACAACAAATTTTGGGTATAGATGACTTATTTTCCAGTTTCCAATAGTTGATGTTCAATCCAGTAAGAAATGCCTCCGTATCACATACAAGGTTATTCAGCTGATCTTTAAACAGACTGCTTAGCAGTAAGATTTTAAGTTATCCACCCAGTATGTTCTGTACCTATGAAACACAGCAACACACTGCCATAACGGTCATGAAATTTCAACTTTCTGAGCTCATTCCTTCAAACATTCAGTTTAATCCTCAGATTACTACATAGTTTATTATCCGTAGCCTTTTTATACTCATATACTTTCTTTTGTGTTCTGAACAGTCTTCAAACCCTAGCATGCACACAGTTTCTATGCATAACGCAGTCAACTTTTTGTTGGTATGCACACCACTCTTAATTGACAAAATTCAACATAAAAGCACTACAGTAAAATTAAATCTGAGCTACTCTTGATCAACCATGTTGCTGAAAGTAAGTTTATTTCTAATAACTTTCAACCGAGGTTTCTAAAAGCTTGGTAACACATCAAGTTTACCCAGAGCACATTTCATAAGGGAAATTCCCAAGAAGTTAACAGCATGGCAAAAGAATCATTGCAGCAACTGATGTCCCAGTCCCAGCTCATCTTATATGACCAGTTCTAACAGGGCAGTCAGACATTGCTCAGGCATTTTACCCACCAATATGTTCTGACACCCAGTGTTCGAAGAGGTACAGCTCCACAATGATACACACAACTGGAAGTATTACACAACACTCACGGTTCCCTTCAGTTCTGTACTATCTGTCCTCATACATAAGATACAGCTACATTCAGCCTTCCAACAGAGATCACTACAGCAGCTCTTCCCCTCCCAGTAGTACCAAGTATTTAACACTAACAACAAAGTAACTGTGTGGACAGTGTCATATCTGTCAAAGACAAACACTGGTCATTCTCCAAGAAATTACCTTTGACTAACTCTCACATTAAAAAAAGAATTGGAAATGCCTGCCTTTTAACTCTTTGAAGTTATAAGGCACCACAAAAACCGAAGCTCCCACTTGCCTTCCTTTTACACCTATTTCTTAGAACAATTCTCATTCAGTGGCAGAGACCTCTGGACAAATCACAACCAGGGTATCCAGTGCCTTGCCTAATCACGTCTTCAAATCCTGCATGGACAGATTTATGGGAAACCCATGCCAATTAATACTGTGAGTTTTTGCCCTTGTATCATTCAGTACCATTTTAGCTTGCATTCATGTTCACACAAGACAACTGCAATCCAATCAAATACAGAGTTGGAATAGAGCTGGAGCAACAACATATGAGTACACCTTCCACATGCATGCATCTCCAACAAAATCTGAAACAATAATAGATGAGAGGTTACTAGAAAATTAATGAGAATAGACAGAGAGAAACCCTCCTAGAAAATCCAGAGAAGAAAAGGCTGCAATACAACCCTTTTCAGACATCAGAATCTGCACAGAAACTGATACACAGACCTGTTGTTAGGATGCTGGCACTCAGTAGACTGAAGGATTGCTTACAACAGCGGGATTTTGACTCCTCTTACAGAACTGACTACACTTACAGAATTTTTTTTCTCTTCATAATATCTCCATTGGCAATTCAATCAAATGTACCTCCTCACCTAATGATGGTGAATGACCAGTGTTTGTCTTTTACAGATAAGACACTGTCCACACAGTTACTTTGTCGTTAGTGTTAAAATACTCATCTAATGAACTGCTTAATGAGCAACTCTGGGAGAAAATTTTGAAGGTTTTTTTGTTATTGTTGCTGTTTTTTAAATGAAGACTGTTTGGGTTGCGAATATTTTAAAAGGTTTATTTGTCAACTTATATTTCAGTGATTTTTCTGGGGTGACAAATAGTAATACAGAATTCTATTCTGAAAATCTGAAGAACAAACATAAAAATGGCAGAGACAATAGCTAGGAAGATAAGCACACTAAGAAACCGCCTAGAGGAATTTGAGGGCAGCCTGGTCATGGTTTCACTTTCATCAATTTTGTTTCAGCCAAGTACCATTCTAGGAGGCATACAAGCCCTCAAAGAAGTCGTACCCATTTATCTGCTCTAACATCTCACATGGTTGACAGATGGTTCCATTCCCTGGACTTTTATCTGTGCCTCTTGAAATACAAGTGGCAATCCCAGATATAAGTAGAGACAAAGAATTCATTGAGAGCGACCCTGCAAAGAAGGACTCGGGTGTCCTGATGGATGAAAAGTCTGCCATGAGCCAGCAGCATACAGGCTAGAAGGCCAACAGTATCCTAAGCTGCATCAAAAGAGGCATCACCAGCAGGAAGGTGACTGTCCCTTCCACACTGTCCTTAGGAGGCTTCACTTACTGTATGCGTCCAGGCTTGAGGCCCACAGTACAGGAGGGATGTGGAGCTGTTAAAGCAGAGAAGGGCCACTAAGATCATCAGAGGGCTGGAGCACCTCTCCTATAAGGAAAGGTTGAGAGAACTGGGTTTGTTTAGCTTGGAGAAGAGAAGGCTTCTTTATTGTAGCCTTCCAGTAATTGAAGAAAGCTTACAAGCAGGAAGGCGGACTTCTAACACAGGCTTTAAACTAAAAGAGAAGAAAATTAGGTTCAATGTTAGGAAGCAATTTTTGTTCAGGTGGCCATGAACCACTAGAACAGGTTGCAGATGCCTCACATTTGGAGGCATACATGGTCAAGCTGGATGCAATCCAAGACAGTCTGATCAAGTGGGTGGCAGGTCTGCCCACAGCAGGGAGTTTCTAACTAGACAATCCTCAAGGTGCACTCCAACCCAATCCATTCTATGACTGTTTCCTCAAAATCTGAGATGGTTTTAACTGTATGGAGAAAGGACTGCTGTGGTTTTGCTTTGCTTTAATAAAACTTCCACAAAGTCACCTGCTATTATTATGGTTCTCCTTACAGATCATATAAAGTCATAAATGAGAATACTGGATATTTACTGCACACAATTTGACTGAATGCTGCTAGAAATCCACTCTTCTTGTTCAAAATCGAACAGAAGATTTATTAAAAAGAGTATTAAGATTCTCAGAATACAGACCTGGAGATCCCAAGAGTCAACCTTTATAAATATTTTATTATAGTTACTTATAGTTACTTAAAACTTTAAGGAGTCAAGTGTATCTTTGATGACAGAAGACATTCAAAGAAATCAACCTATTTTCTCCAACACAACATTACACATCACAGCTGGCAGAGAGCTGCACGTAACTTCTCTAGAACTAAACTGAGCTGCTGCAGCAGGAGTCAAACACTTAATTATGCTCTGCTTCTCGTTTTGCGCACAAACTATTAACACGTCCATTACAGCTCCGTGGCAATAAAACCATTTCAGATGCCCACGTTGCCCGTTAGTAATTAAGAGTTACCACCCAGAGATCTCGCAGCACAGCGAATCAGCTCCCTGCATACGCGATCACCTGGGCGTAGACAGAACAAAACGAGGTGTTAAACAACAGCGTAGGAAACGCCAAGCACACGGCGTTAGAACCGCAGTGGAAAGCAGTGATTTCTAGCTGTAGATGGCAGACAAACCCGGAAGCCCCTCCTCCGCTCAGAGCCACCGCAAGCAGGGGACAGGGAGATGCTTGCGACACGAGCAGCGGCTCGGCATCGCCGCTCTTTAGTTTAACTGGAGCCTCGCCTCAGTTCCAGCACCTCAAACGCCCCCCTGCCGGCCCCTCGCAGCCGGGCACCGCCGCGTTCGCCCGGCCGCCCCGCGCCTCGCGGTGCCGTACGCGCGCCGCCGCCGCCTCAGCCCCGCTGCACTTACCCGTCCGGCCGCCAGGGGGAGCCCGCCTCGCCGCCGCCTCGCCGCCCGCTCCCGCCGGGCCGGGAGCTCGGAGGTTGGCGGGCCGCGCTACAGCCGCTGCAACCGCGCCGTGCCCGGCACCTCGCGGCTCCTCCTCCTCCTCCCAGAGCGGCACCAGCACCACCACCGCTCCCTCCTCCTACGGGTTGCCGCGCTCACTCCGTGCACCGCGAAGGCGGCGGCGGCGGCGACGCCGGCATCGCCGGGGCTGCGTGCAACTCAGCCTCTAAACGCAGCGCCCAGCGACCACAGCCCAGCCTGCACCCACTCCTCATCCACGGCCAGAAAGAGAAAATGGCGCCCGATTTACCCCAGGAAGTGACGTTTGGGCTTATTTGCATGCCATGCAGCCAGCCAATCAGAAGAGACTTTGCTCGAGGCTCCCATTGGCTCCCCTGAAAAAAATGGGCGGGGTTGGGGGAGGGGTCTCAGTCTGGAGGGGCGTGCCGTGGCCCCGGGGCTCACCTGGGCCCTTGTAACCTGACCTCGTGCGGTGGGCTGCTGGGGGCTCTGGCTGGCCTGGAGCCATGGCGCCATGCGGGAGCCCCGGATGAGGGCATCCTGTGCTCAGCCAGAAGCCCTCTCCTCGTTTGCATGGAATGATGAGCGATGCTTCATTGGCCTTTGCTTTCATTGGCCACGCCCCCCTCCAGCAGCCAGTAGAGCCCTGCAACCAGCCTTGGCATTGGAGGAGGCCTCACTTGGCACCTCCGTGTTGGGTTCCACCTACAACTGTAGCACTTCTCCAAGCTGGTGGCCATCCTAGCACTGAAGCTGACCCTCTGCTGAGCTGGAGTTCTAGGTGGAGAAGCCTGGGGGAGGCCCTTTGATCTTGTGGCGCTGCTCTGGGCACATCGGGGCATATTTCCCCACCTCTGCTGCCTTCCTGAGGCAACTGTCAGGTCTTCCTCTTCCCTGCATGGTCGTCCTGGCCCCACTTATCCTCTTAATCTCATTTCCAAAGGCTTCACCAAGTACCTACTTCAACCAAAGTTCCGTAAAGTGTTCACTGTGTAAAGTAAATTCTCATCTCATGGAAGCAAATGGCAATTTTGCTTTTGGTCTTGTTAGCCATAAGTTTCACCGTATGCCTCCGTGTAGATCATATGCAGGTCAATGTTTTGGCCAACTCTCATCAAAGCCTATGAAAGTTACACAGACTGAGATCGTCTGAAAAAGTAACACTAATAAAGTTTACGTCTAACACTGACAATTACCCTGTTGGGTTTTTCTTTTTTTTTTTACAGTAGAGACCACAAAAATCGTCTGCAATCAACACTAATGAGTGTATTGAAACATAATTACTTGAAAAATGTTTTGTAAGATAGCCTTCTGTTATTAAAAATCAATATGATCTATTTTATTATTTTCTACACATCTCTATAGTCAGTAATGGTGTAAATAAGTCAAGACTTGGAAAATTTAATGCAAAAAAAATGGCAACCATCTTTAAGAGATAAATGTACTGTAGACACATGACCACAATATTATAAAAAGTTATTATGCAGTGCCAGGAGTTACAATATGTCCTAGTTAAGCAAAATATATATTTTTAACAAAGTTATTAGCTGCTATCTAATAATTAATAATGAAATATGGCACTGTAAGAATGAAAATGCCCATTGTGTCTGGCATAATATTAAATTTCTTCTACAACAAAGTATCACCAAATAATCATACAGCATTTCAATCAATCTTAGAATTATTTAAGTTGAAAAAAAACCCAAACCTCTGAATTACCAAGTCCAATCATTTCCCTAGCACTACCAAATCTACCACAAAGCCATGTCCCATATCGCCATATCCATGTGTTTTCTCAGTACATGTAGGGATGGTGACTCAACTGCTTCCCTGGGCAGTCTGCTCCAAAGCTTCACAACTATGTCAGAGAAGAAATTTTTCCCAATATCCCAACTAAATCTCCCCTGATGCAACTTCAGTCCATTCCCTCTTGTGCTGTCAATTGTTTCTTGGGAGAAGAGACCAACCTCCACCTTGCTGCAAACTCCTTTGAGGTAATTGTAGAGCACAGTAAGGTCTCCTCTAAGCCCCTTTTTCTCTAGGCCAAATAACCACAGTTCTATCAGCCGCTCCACATAAGACTTGGTCTCTACATCCTTCAACCTTCAATTTATGTGTTAAAAAGATTAACTCAAATTGAGAAAAAGCTGTAGTATATCTCTTACTTTCATATTAAATAATCAAGGAAGGGTTGGTCTTGGAAGGGATCTTTGAAGGTCATCAGGTCCATCATATCCATACACATCATAACCCACATAACACCACAACCATACACATCAAAAATAGTCCTGTTAGCCTCCATCATGAGATAAAGGCTTTCTGAAGTGAAACCTGTGAATGGAGTTCAGATTTCTCCAGTTGGAGGAAAGAAATAGGATAGCAACGTGCGAAACTAAATTAGGAAAAGGACATGGAAGAATAAAAATGGATAGGGATAAAAAGGAGGACAAATATTTGTATTTTTCTCCTAAATTAACAGCATCATTAAGTGGTTCTGAGGACAACAACAGAGTGAAGAGAAGAAAGAAAATTCAGAAATATACTATGTAGTGAAGAGTAAAAAGTAAAAAAGATTAGTTGATTAGGATAAAATAATAGCCTTGATCAAGTAAACTCAGTGGGATTAGACATTTACACTGGAAATGTATTTTAAGACAAGAAGTTCTTCAAGGCATTGCCTTGTACATGAAGAGTTTGGGAGATTTCATTCTGTCCACATGTATCTTTGCTCTCATACTGGAGTTAAATATTTGTTCGGTTTATCTTGAAGTAGCATTTTAACTAACATTTAACAGTAACATGTTAAGTAACATTTTTGTTTGTACTGTGGGACAGTTAGGTCTGGAGGAAGTGAAAACAGCAGCGAGTGTGTGCCTTGGCAATTAACATTCACAACTTTGGCTCTTTCTCATTAGTTGTACTCAGAAGAGCAGTAGCAGAGCACATGTCTGCAGTTGTGCAGCCATCAGTTGCATTGGTAGAAGGAAATCCTCAATATCTGTTTTAAAGACTGAAGAATAAAATTTTATGGCTTCCTTCCAGGTCCTGGAATAACCTCCCAAAGTGGTAGCTGACCTAAATGCCTCATCTGGGCAAGTTTTGGCTAGTATGTTTTCTCTTCAATTGCAATGTACATTTTCTACATCGACTTATATTAACATAATGTTAACAAAATTCTCCTCCCTTTAGAAGCACACATCAGTCTCAGCAATCAAAACTGCTTAATGAATACGTTCACTGATCTGTTCTAAAGTTTAAAGATTAATGTAAATTTCTTTACAAAATCTCTTCCCCACAAGAAGTTCCAATTTTTCCCTTTGTCCATGAGTCCTTGTCCCTGTGTTTCCTTCACTAACAAAGGTGTTTCATTGATTGCAGTTGTATTGCCACAATTCTCAAGAGACAGAAGACCTGGGTAGAGTTTCCTAAAGGCAGTATGCATCATCTTTCCTCTGCACTCCTCTTCCATTGCTCTCTTCATTTTCTTGTCCTTCTTTCCTAAGCAATAATATCCTGCAGTCACAATTCCTGGATTCTCCTGGTTCAAACAAAACTAGATACTGAGATCTGAAGTTCAATTAAGTGCACATACGTGCAATAAAAATATATATATATATTTTTTTTTTTTAAACATGCTCATTGGTGATGCTGATAGAGCCTATTTCCTTAAACCAACCCAATATTCCACTGAAATCTGTAAAACCTCTGAATGCAGTAGATACTGAAGCAAGTTTTTGTCAAGAATGAAAGAGCAACATCTCAGGGAGAAGGAATCCAAGAAAGAACACACGAAGAAAAGATAAAGCAAAATGGAACAGAAACAGAAATTATAGAAAAAGAAACTATATTCTACAAGTCTGGTTGCTTTCACATCTTAATGCATGCTGCCAAGTAAGTGCTGTAGAAATTAAAAGGATGACAGAGTTGAAAGCATTGAATACCACTGTAAAAACAAATACGGTCCCTTAAAGCTCTTCTCTTGTTTACTGTAATAAATCAGATCTTTCCATTTCCACTCTCTGTTGTGAGCAACTGTCATAGCTTGAAGGCATGTGACTTTTTGAGGGTTCTTTAAAGCCCATACTCTAACTTGGAAACTGCACAACAGGTTTTCATTTCTGTGCTGAAGTTAGACATATTAAAGACAATAGAAAAGGCATGTGCGAATCTCTAGCCTCAGTCCTCATGAGGATATTTTAACAAAGCAAATAGATCATGTCATATGTTCAGAAATGTTTAACGAGTTCTTAGAATAAATTGTATTTGTGTTTTAATGTATCTATGTAGTCACTGTGGCGACCAGTTCTGGACAGGGAGTGATCTTTAAGGAAAAGCAACATTTCAGGAGGTGTATTCCATCCAAGCTTAGCTTGGTGTGCTGGGCATTTCATGGAAGATAGCATAAAACAAAACATAGAATAGCTGAAGTTGAACTAAACTGCAAAGTAATATATGAGAGAATAACAAGAGCCAAACTTGATGGCTCATTTTCACCAGATTTAACATTAAGTGGAATTTTTTAAGTTATCTGGTCAAACAAATATTGTATCTAGTCCTTGGTTAAATGTTGTAAAACAACGTACTTGAGTAAATTCCATGAAGCTAGGGAGATTTTGGCTAGTCAAGACCCAATGTCTGGGAAGTTACTTGAAATAAATAATAGCTTTATTTTTCTAGGGAGTGTGCTACATACATCTTAAAATCATTGAATGTATATTTAAGTATTTTATCCTAAGCTATTCACATATAAAGGAATTTTCCTATTGATATGAAAGGGAATATCTTTAAGTCAGAAACAATGAACAATTTTATTAAATGTGGGAGCTACGAGTCTTTATGGTCAATCTCAAATAGTTCGAAGTTCCTTCACTTTAAAACATAATAATAACATCTGAAGTATTTCTATGGTTGGAACTTCTTTGCTGTCTGCACTAAGACATTTAAATTTTCAGTTACAGTGATTTGACTTTACAATACTCCAAGCAGCCCCTAAACTTGTATGGGTTCAAGAGGCTTCATGAAATATTGCAGACAGCTTAGTCAGTGTGCAGCACTGATGACTAGCAAACTTATTCTTGGAAGTGAGATGTTTCAGCTGTGTAAGTGAAAAAATGGTTGTGATGTTGCTCCCTCTCCCAGACTTGACAAATAAATTCAAACCACAACATTTTAAAAGGTTTAAAAATTCTTCCATGGCCTTAACATGTTCCTAAACCAAGCAGAAAGATTTACCTTATATTTTACCTTATATGTTTGAGAGATTGAGTGAGCAAGAGAGATGTATAGGTCAGCTTACAGAGCAGCAAGGAGATAACTTATGTGTTTTTGATGGCTGGTCTGGACTAAAAATATCTATTTTTATATATTTTTATATCTATCAGATTTGAAGAACAAATTGATTTTGTCAGTGTAGCAAAGTAAAATCCGAATAACTTAGGTGCATATGATTTCTTAAAATTCTAGATATTGCCTGAAAATAACACAGATTATAAAGCTGATTTATACAATAATCCCAGACCACCTTATCAAAATTAGTCTTCGTATTATCTTGTCCTAATAATACGGTCTACTGGCTAGAGAAGTCCAATTGAAGACTGCTGGAATCTCAGGAAAGTTGCAAAGGCCTCAGGGAGAAGCAGATTTATAGTCAATTAAAAACTGGTCAACAAAAGTGTGTTTGTGGGGGGGAAGTGAGATCGTTGTGATATAGGACTTAATACAGCTAAACAGACATTCAGTTGGATTCAGTGTCAGCACAGGTGGAGTAGAGTCTTGATGTTTAGGGAACACGTATTTCTTCAAAATGCAGCACTGGAAGGTCATTGCAAGGAACTCAGTTCTGATGACATTTTTAATACCAGGAATGTTTTCGAGCTGCTGATATGAATGCCTTCCAGGCATAACATTTGTTCAGCCTCTTCACTGATTGACTGGACTTCTTATTCTACATGACTGCTTCAGAAATTTTCCTTGAAGTAAATGTTTCATGGATACGTTTCATACCTAACTAGCAGACTCTGGAGCTATTGTGAAGATTAACCCAGATATCAAAGTCCAGTTCACAAGCAGATAGCAGAGTTGCCAGGTCTAAGATGACTGGTATAACTGCTGCTATCTGTTGTTCAACTGTCAGTGAGATAGCCAGTGACAGGGAACTTCACATGGAGGTTTCTGAGTTAATGGGCTGTTCTTAGATGTTCCAATAGAAGAAGGGATTCATAATATCGTAGAATAGAAGTAACCTAGATGAGGGTGATCCGTACTTAAAATAGGAGGGTTTGCTTTCCACCTTGAGATATGACAACTGACCCAAAGGTGCTTACCTCATTCTATCAGCTGAGTCAGTGCTTCTTTGCAAAGCGAGGAGATAGGTGATGTTTCTTGACCAAATGGGTTCCAGAAGCTTCAAAGAAAGAATCCCACAGTGGCCTGGACAGTTGCTGAGTTCAGACCTGCAATCACTGAAGCCTTGGTGAAGGCTCTAATTGACCTACTTTTTGTGACCTCACATGGAAGTACAGTTATTGGAACAAACCCAGTATTCTTTTATGGACTGAAATTTGTGATGATGGCACTGACATCATTGTGGTGCACAGACATACTTTGAACATGACTTATCAGATGTTACTCCAGGGAGTAAGAAAGTCACATGCAGAACTGAAGAGTCTGAGATCATTACAGCCCGTCTAGACATTCCTTGAAAAAAAGTGAAACTGAAGGAAGAGAATAAGTGTAAAGAGGATCAAGTAGTTTTAGGAACAGATAGACTGAGAAAGTAGTGATTTCTTATTAATAATGCTTCATCACTGGATTTCAGTGCCTAATAAGGTGAAAGCACTTCTCACAGCTTTCTCTGTAAGCTGAGAATGTCAGAATACATGGCTATTCTTTTGGATTTTCTAGTGGCTAGCAATCCTCAAATTCATCCATGCTGCACTGGTGGCCTTCCATGGTGGAGTGACAGCATTGGTGGACAGGGGAGGGGCAATGGATGTCATCTTCCCGGACTTCTGCAAAGCCTTTGACATGGTCCCTCACCACATCCTTCTCTCTAAATTGGAGATGTATGGATTTGAAGGATGGACTGTTTGATGGATTAGGAACTGGCTGGCTGGTTGCAGCCAAAGGATTCTGGTCAATGGTTCTGTGTCAGGGTGGAGGCTGGTCACAAGCAGTGTCTCTCAGGGGTCAGTCTTGGGACTGGTGCTCTTCAACATCTTCATCAGTGACAGATGATGGAATCAAGTGCACCCTCAGCAAGTTTGCAGATGACACCAAGCTGAGCGGTGCAGTCGATACATTGGAGGGAAGGGAAGCCATCTAGAGGGACCTGGACAGGATGGAGAAGTGGGCCCATGAAAACCTGATGAGGTTCCACAAGGCCAAGTGCAGAGTGCTGCACTTGGGTTGAGGCAATCCAGGTATTTCTACAGACTGGGGAAAAATCTCCTTGAGGGCAGCCCTGCGGGAAGGACTTGGGGGTCCTGGTGGACGAGAAGCTGGACATGAGCCAGCAGTGTGCGCTTGCAGCCCGGAAGGCCAACTGTGTTCTGGGCTGCATGAAAACAGGGGTGGCCAGCAGGGAGAGGGAGGGGATTGTCCCCCTCTACTCAGCTCTTGTGAGGCCCCATCTGCAGGGCTGCGTCCAGGCCTGGGGCTCCCAGTACAAGAAAGATGCAGAGCTCTTGGAACAAGCCCATAGGAGGGTCACTGAGATGATCAGAGGGCTGGAGCACCTCTCCTGTGAGGAAAGGTTGAGGGAACTGGGTTTGTTTATCTTGTAGAAGGGAAGGCTCCAGGGAGACCTCACTGTGGCCTTCCAGTTCTTGAAGGGAATGTACAGGAGAGGGTATGTGATAGGATAAGGGGGAATGGTTTTAAACTGAGACAGGGAGGCTTAGGTTAGATAGTAGGAGGAAGTTTTTCATCCAGAGGGTGGTGAGGCACTGGACCAGGTTGCCCAAGGAGGTTGTGGATGCCCCATCCCTGGGGGCATTCAAGGCCAGGCTGGATGTGGCTCTGGGCAGCCTGGGCTGCTGGTTGGTGATCCTGCACATAGCAGGGGGTTGGAACTAGATGATCTTTGAGGTCCTTTTCAACCCAGGCCATTCTATCATTCCATGATTCTATAATTCTGTGATTCTGTGATTCTGTGATTCTATGATTCTCTTGTATCTCTCATCTGGGCTGTTTTTAGACCCAGGGCATCCACTCATGCTTTCTTTCTCCTCCCAGAGATTTCTAAGATATACTAATGCTTGGGAGATGATTTTAATACTTTTAATACTATTACATAATTGACATTCTTTACCTCTTTAGAAATGCTCACGTCCCTTTGGCATGGTTAAAAGTGGTTAAGAGCTATCTGGTCAATAGTGTAGCGAGTCAGCACTTTCCCCATTTAAACTACATGCAAATGACTAACCCACTGAGATGATAAATGTCTGAAAAACAGAAGCTCATGAATTCTAGAATTGACTTCATAATGTAAAACACATAATTACATAATTAGACTTCACATAATCACAAGCAAGGGATGGCAGCCCTATAGCCGTATTCCCTGAGTGAGACTGTGGCGAGGCAATACAAATAGTGAAGAGTATGGTCTGGATCAGTGCCTCCAATTCTCTTCTGCTCACCTCAGTTTTCCTGCCTTCTGTGTCTTGTGCTGGACCACTGTTGCTACTCCATCACACATACTGAACACTTATCCTTTTAACCCCCATTTGACCTGACAGTCTCTTTTATATCCCATTCTTCCATCCTTGACTCCAGCACTTCTTACCACAGGCTCTATCCTGTTACTTACTAAAGGTACTGGACTATCTGTATCGTGTAGCAGAGGTCCAGAGGGCCAGGGCTAAACAAATTAATTAGGAGAGAGACATACTTTATCTGAGTAGTTATTAGAAATACTCAGTTTTATCGTAGAATCATAAAATCTTTTGAGCTGGAAGAGACCCTTGAATTTCACCTAGTTCAACTCTCCTGCAGTGAACGGGGACACGCACAGCTAGATCAGGTTGCTCAGAGTCCCATCCAGCCTGACCTTGAATGTCTTGCCAAGACCTCACCTACAGTGTAGAGTGGCAGGATCACCTCCCTTCGTCTTCTGACCGTGCTTCTTTTGATGCAGCCCAGAATACAGTTGCTTTTGTGGGCTGCAAGGGCACTTTGCTGGCTCATGTCCAGTTTACTATCCACCAGTGATCTTTTCACTGGGGCTGTGCTCAATCCTTTTGTCCCCCAGCTTGTATTGATAGGGGGGATTTCTGTGACTCAGGCTGCAAGACCTTGCATTTGGATTTGCTGAATCTCATGAGGTCTTGGATCTGCTGCTTAAACCTGTCTAGGTCTCTCTGGAGGGCATCCAGTCCCTCAGGCATGTCAACCATACCACACAGCTTGGTATTATACAGAAACTTGTTGAGGGTGCACTTGATCCTACTGTCAGTGTCATTGATGAAGATGTTAAAGAGCACTGGTTCCAGTACTGACCCCAAGAGATACCAAGAGGATCCGGGGAACTACAGGCCTGTTAGCCTGACCTCGGTTCCAGGGAAGGTTATGGAACAGATTGTCTTGAGGGAGATCATGCGGCATGTGCGGGATGGCCAGGGGATCAGGCCTAGCCAGCATGGGTTCGTGAAAGGCAGGTCCTGTTTGACCAACCTGATCTCCTTTTATGATATAGTGACCCATCTGCTGGATGAGGGAAAGGCTGTTGATGTGGTCTACCTAGACTTCAGCAAAGCCTTTGACACTGTCTCCCACGGTATTCTCCTGCAGAAGCTGGCAGCCCGTGGCTTGGACAGGTACATTCTTGGATGGGTAAGGAACTGGCTGGAGGGCCGGGCTCAGAGAGTGGTGGTGAATGGAGTTAAATCCAGCTGGCGACCGGTCACGAGTGGTGTTCCCCAAGGGTCGGTACTGGGGCCTGTCGTCTTCAATATCTTTATTGATGACTTGGATGAGGGCATTGAGTGCACCCTCAGTAAGTTCGCAGACGACACCAAATTGGCTGGGAGTGTGGATCTGCCTGGGGGTAGCGAGGCCCTGCAGAGGGATCTGGACAGGCTGGAGAGCTGGGCTGAAGCCAGGGGGATGAGGTTCAACAAGACCAAATGCCGAATCCTGCACTTTGGCCACAACAACCCCAGGCAACGCTATAGGCTTGGGACGGAGTGGCTGGAGGACTGTGTGGAGGAAACGGACCTGGGGGTGTTGATTGATGCTCGGCTGAACATGAGCCGACAGTGTGCCCGGGTGGCCAAGAAGGCTAATGGCATCCTGGCTTGCATCAAAAACAGTGTTACTAGCAGGAATAGGGAGGTAATTGTCCCCCTGTACTCTGCACTGGTGAGGCCGCACCTCGAGTATTGTGTTCAGTTTTGGGCCCCTCACTGCAAGAAAGACATTGAGGCCCTGGAACGTGTTCAGAGGAGGGCTACGAAGCTGGTGAGGGGCCTGGAGCACAGGCCTTATGAGGAACGGCTGAAGGAGCTGGGATTGTTCAGCCTGGAGAAGAGGAGGCTCAGGGGAGACCTTATAGCACTCTATAACTTCCTGAAGGGAGGTTGTGGTGAGCTAGGGGTCAGCCTTTTCTCTCGTGTAGACAGTGATAGAACTAGAGGCAATGGTTTCAAACTGCGCCAGGGGAGATTCAGGCTGGACATTAGGAAATATTACTTCTCGGAAAGGGTAGTCAGGCATTGGAATGCACTGCCCAAGGAGGTGGTGGAGTCACCGAACATGGATGTGTTCAAGAGACGTTTGGATGTTGTGTTGAGGGATAGGATTTAGCTGGGGAGTATTGGTGATGGTTGGACTGGATGATCTTTTAGGTCTTTTCCAACCTTGATGATTCTGTGATTCTGTGATTCTGTGATTTGACACTGATCTCCATTTGGATATTGAGCCATTGGCCACCATTTCCATATCTTTCCAATTAAGAGAGAAGGATGTTATGGGGGACCACGTCAAAGGCCTTACTGAAGTCCAGATGGATAACAACTTCACTTGTTCCGCTGACACAGTTACACTGTCATAAAAAGTGATGAGGTTGGTCAGGCAGGACCTGTCCTTGGTGAAGCCATGATGGTTGTCCCATATCACTTCCCTGTCTTCAGTGTGGCTTAGCATTGCTTCTAGGAAGATCTGCTCCATCTTCCCTGGCACAGAGGTGAGGCTAACCAGCCAGTAGTTTCCTGGGTCATCCTTTCTACCCTTCTTAAAAATGGGTGCTGTGTTGCCTTTTCATCTGTCACCAGAGACTGCACCTGACTGTCATGACTTTTCAAATATCATTGAGATCACTGAGAGTGGTTTGGTGACTATTTTCGTCAGGACACTGGAATTCATCTTATCACGGCCCATAGACTTATGGGCATTCAGGTTCCTCAGGCAGTCATGAACTTATTCTTCGCTTACAATGCGAGGGCATTGTTTCCCCAGTTCTCATCTTCCAATCCATCTGCTCGAGGGCTGAGTGTAGAGCAATTGCTAGTGAAGATGGAGGCAAAAAAGTTGTTGAATACCTCAGCCTTCTCCTTGTCCATTGTTACCAGCCTGCCTTTGTTGTTCATAAGGGGGTACAACATCCTGGGCTTTCCTTTTCTGGTTTACGTACCTGTGGAAGCCTTTTTTGTTCTTCTTTGTACCCCTTGCAAAATCCAGTTCCAGTTGAGCCTTCCCAACCCCATTCCTGCACAGTGTAACAGCATCCCTCTATTCTTTCCAGGGTACCTGTCTCTGCTTCCATTGCCTATACATTTTCTTCTTGCTCTCCAGTTTGAGACCAGTAGGTCCCAGTTCAGACATGTGGGTCTCTTGTCTTCCTTTCCGGCCTTCCAATACTTATGGACGGAGAGCTCTTGTGCCCTAAGGAAAGCTTCCTTAAAGAGAATGGTGGTGAATGGAGTTAAATCCAGTTGGCAGTCGGCCATGAATGGTGCTCCCCAGGGGTCAGGACTGGGGCCTGTCCTGTTTGATGTCTTTACTGATCACCTGAATGAGGGTATTGAGTGCACCCTCAGCAAGTTTGCAGATGACACAAAGCAGGGAGGAAGTGCTGACTGCCTGAGTGTAGGAAGGCCCTACAGAGGGATCTGCACAGACTGGATCACTGGGCTGAGACCAATGGGAGAAAGTTCAACAAGTCTAAATGCTGGGTCCTGCACTTTGGCCACAACAACCCCAGGCAACACTACAGGCTTGGGGCGGAGTGGCTGGAAGACTGTGTAGAGGAAATGGACCTGAGGGTATTGGTCAATGCTATGCTGAATATGAGTCTGCAGTGTGTCCAGCTGGCCAAGAGGGCCAATGGCATCCTGGCTTGTGTCAGAAATAGTGTTGACAGCAGAATCAGGAAAGTGATTGTACTCTGTACTCAGTACTGGTGAGGCCACACCTTGAGTACTGTGTTCAGTTTTGGGCTCCTCACTGCAAGAAAGACATTGAGGCATCGGAGCGTGTTCAGAGAAGGGCAACAAAGCTGGTAAGGAGTCTGCTGCACAGCCCTTATGAGGAGCAGCTAAGGGAACTGGGATTGTTTAGTCTGGAGGAGGCTCGGAGGAGACCTTATTGATCTCAAAAGCTACCGGAAGAGAGGTTAATGGCAAGGTGAGGGTCAGCCTCTTCTTCCATGTAACTAGAGATAGGACTAGAGACAGTAACCTCAAATTGCACCAGGGGAGATTTAGGTTGGACATTAGGAAGATCTACTCAGAAAGAGTGGTCAGGCACTGAAATGGGCCACTCAGGTTGGTGGTGGAGTCACCGCGCCTGGAGGTGTTCAAGGAAAGTTTAGATATTGTAGTGAGGAACATGATTTAGTGGGAAATATTGGTGGTATATGGATGGTCGGACTGGATGATTTTAGAGGTCTTTTTCAACCATGGTGATTCTATGATTCTATTCTATGATTCTATTATGATCTGCCAGCTCTGCTCTGCTCCTTGTTCTTGAGGACAGGTTCCCAGGGGGATTTTGTTGACCAACTCTCTCAAGAGTTAGAAGTTGGCTTTATTGAAATTTAACATTCTGATTTTGTCTGTCCAGTATCCCTCAAGAGTGTGAACTCCACCACTGCATGGTCACTGTAGTCCAGGCAGCCTCCAATCCACATGTAATCAATCAGTTCACTAGTGCTGGTAAGCAACAGGTCCAGCATTGCATCCCCTCAGGGGGGCTGCATTTTACCTGGCTCAGGAACTTATCTTTGATACATTCCAGGCATCTCCTGGATTGCCTACAGCTTACCATGCTACTTTTCCAGCAGATGTCAGGGTGGTTGATGTTCCCCAGCAGCATGAGAGCCTGCAATCATGACTACTCCTGTAGCTAGAGTAGGCCAGCCACAAGGCTTCCTTTGCTGTCTTGGTCTCTAACCCTCACCAATAGGCTTTTGACTATGGCTCATGGCCATTCTTCAGGGACAGCTCTTCATACTGTATTCCCTCCCTATGTAGAGGGAGCAATATAGCTATATAGCTATATACCTATATAGTTCCCTAAATAGCTCTAGAAGGTAACACCTCCTCCCCTCCTTCCTCACCTGTCCCTTTTGAACAGTAATGGGAATCATCCCACCAGGTTTCGGTGACAGCACCTTGAAGACTGTGCTCAGGAGAGGCCCAAAGCACAGCTAATGGAAGTAGGTAACAGATACAGCAGATTATGTGACAATTTATGAAGAAGGTGGGGGACAGTGCTCAACTGTATTCAAAGCACTGTAACAGTCTCAGATACACTACTTACACATCACACTGCTGCTTCTCCAGCTAGTGTTCAAACATGTAAATGCCAGAATGGAGACTTTAGTGTAGGCAGAGCTGAAGAGTGGCAAGTCTCAGGCTGCAAGGAGTGACTAATGCTAGGAGAGGTGGCCCTCTGTCTTGCAGGAGGTATGCTATCATGAAGCAGCTGTACTGCTAAATGGAGGAGTCATGGGAGGAAGCAAGCGGGTTCTCCAGCACCAGAGAAGATGAAAGGAAAAGAGACAAATTTCTCTGAGACATAGTAGCTTGAATAGCCTTATACCCCAGCTGCAGGGGAGAAGGAGGAAGAACCCACTGTTAAGGCAAGTGTAGCCTCTGCAGTAGAAGGATGGAAACTAGTGATCTCTGGCACCAAGAGGAAGGCTTCTGTGCAACCTAAGGGCTTACACTTACAAAATAGGTTCACTGCCCTCAAAGTTGAAGAGGAGTCACATGTGCCTACAAGCAATGGATCTGGTCCACCTAACTGTAAACCAGGCAAGACTACCTAGAAGAAATGGAAAATCAGCACAACGGGTGACTCCCTGCTGCAGCAGCCAGATGCCACCCATCTGTCAAACCTGAGCTATTGACTAGAGGTGTCAGCGATCTGCTGGGAACCCAGATCTGGGATACTGTGGCATGAGAGTCAAAGCTGGTCAAACACTCTGTCTAGCGTCCTCTGCTGAACGCAAATGGTGTTTGTAGAGGAAGAGAGACCTTATCAGTATCAAAACCGAACAGTGCCAGAAGTGACTGCAGAGCACTGTGGGCAGTAGTCAAGGGCACTGAGGCCTGGGTAGTGACCTCCAACCTGACAGTGAGAGGAAAGCTTGTGAGGAGAAGAGCAGTGGTAGCACAGGTCAATAACTGGTTGTACAATTGGTACCGGTGACAGGGTTTTGGGTTCTGTGACACTGGGACCCTTCTTGTAGATCAGCAACTGAGAGAGAGAGAATCCACCTCAATAAGCAGGGCAAAGACATTCGCAGCAACAGGATGGCTGAGCACATAAGGAAAGCTTTTAACTGGCAAAGATAGAGGAGGGAGAAAGTAACTAGAAGACCTTTGAGGGTACAACAGCCAGACTTGACAAGCAAAGGGGATGGAGTGATGTGACAGGGAAGGATAACATGATCAGCTAAAAAGGGCTGAAGTGTGATCATCCCCACCACTTGTATGTGAGCAAAGGAAGTGGTTACGAGGCAGGGGATGGCTCCCATGAGTGGAGAGTTGCAATGAAGCAATGCAAGCTCTTTATGAAAGACAGGCTGGGAAGATAAGGAAGGGGAGTTGCCCTCTGTGTGAGAGAGCAGCTGGAGTGCATGGAGTGAGCTCTGCCTGGCAATGGATGAGGAGGACACTGAGAGCTTAATGATCAGGATTGAAGGGAAGAGAAGGTTAGTTGATATTATGATGAATGTTAGCAACAAGCCATCTGACCTGAAA
>JAPSGF010000086.1:1304229-1336157 GCA_035772895.1 Perdix hodgsoniae
TAGTTGATATTATGATGAATGTTAGCAACAAGCCATCTGACCTGAAAGAACAAGTAGATGAGGTTCTATACAGACAAATAGGAGCAACCTCACATTTGCAAGACTTGGACCTTGTGGAGGACTTCAACTTTGCTGATACCTTTTGAAAGGATAACACAGCAGAACATCAGCAATAAGGAAGTTCATAGAGTGTGTTCATGGTGACTTTCTCCTCCAAGTGACAGGGGAGCATAAAAGAAGAGGTGCTCTGCTGGAACAACTGTGTGCTGGTCTTGTTAAGGAAGTGAATGTCAAAGGCAGCCTTGCTGCAGTTTAAACGATGCAGTTCAGGAACCTGAGGGCAAGGAGGATGGTGAAAAGCAAGCTTATAGCTCTGGAATTCAGCAGAGCAGATTATGGCCTCAGCAAGGATCTGCTTGAGAGTTCCATAGGATTAGGTCCTGAACGGAAGCAGTGACCAAGAAAGGTGGTTAATTTTAAACGATTACCTCCTCCAAGCTTGAGACAAGTTCATCCCAGTGAGCAGGAAGTCAGGCAAAAATGCTAGGAGGCCTGCATAGATAAACAAGGAGCTTCTGGCCAAACCCAAACACAAAAAAAAAAAGCAGGTAGAAAAGCAGAAGACAGGACAGGTAACGAGGGAGGAAGAGAAAGGCCAGGTAGGATTGCGTCTGGCCAGGGATGTCATAGACATTAAGAAGGGTTTCCATATGTACATCAGAGGTAGAAGAAAGACTAGGAAAATGTGGGCCAGATGCTCAATGAGACAGGGGACATGGTTACATAGCAAAGGAAAAAGGTTCCTCTGAGGAGGAAGTGTCATTTAAGGAATTAACAGGAGTTTCCTGGTGTCAGCTAACCTTTGCAGAAAAGCAAGTTTTGAGGGACCTCTTGCTATTTGTAACGGAATTGCGTTTTTGGACTAAGTATCAGAAGTCGCTCAAAATAAGGAATGCCGGACCCATGAACATTAAAAAAAATTGTGTCCAGGTCACCTGTGCTTGTAAGACAATCAGTTCAATATGTACAATATCTTTATGGATCTATAGGCATTCTTACATTCTTGTCTGGGCCATGATGCTAGCAGGCTGTATATGGCTATAAACTATGTCATTTTTTCATATCTGATCTTGTGAGCATGACCAGTTCAGACTTAATCCAGTGCAAACATGAACCTCATCAGACGTAAATTTGAATGTCCTAATCAGCTAAGTTTTAGCTGGGACAGTTGTTTTTCTTCATAGTGTCTGGTATGATGCTATGTTTTGGTTTTAGAAGAAAAATGTTCTTGATTACACATCAGTGTTTCTAGTTGTTGCTGAGAAGCACTGTATAGAGCGAAGGGAGAGGCTGGGAGGGACAAGGAGCTGGGAGGAGACAGAACCAGGACAGCTAACCCAAACTGGCCAAAGGGCTGTTTCATGCCATATAAAATCATGTGAAAAAATGATAAAACTGAGGGGAATTGGCCAGGGGACAGTGGAATCAAGTGCACCTTCAATGACATCAAGCTGAAAGGTGCAGTTGATACGACAGAAGAAAGGGATGCCACCCCAAGGGACCTGAACAAGCTTGAAAAGTAGTCTATGTGAACTCCATGAGATTCCACATGTCCAAGTGCAAGGTTGTGGTTGCACTTGGGTTGAGGCAATCCCAGATACGTGTAGAGACTGGGAGAACTTCAGAGCATCCTTGCGGGCTGTCCTGGTGGATGAAAAACATGAGCCAGGAGTGTACACCTGAGGCCCAGAAGGCCAGTTGTATCCTGGGATGCATCAAAAGAGGGGTAGGCAGCAGGATGACAGAAGTGAATGACCCTTGTGAAGTCCCATGTGGAGTACTGCATCCAGGTCTGGGGTCCTCCGCTCAAGAAAGACGCAAGCTGTTCAAACAGGTCAGAGAAGACCAGGAAGATGATCAGAGGGCTGGAGCACCTTTCCTATGAAGTCAGGATGAGGAAGAAGGGTTGCTTAACCTGGAGAAGCGAAAGCTCTGGGGAGACCTTGTTACAACCATCCAATACTTGAAGGTTGCCCAGAGAGGTTGTGGATGCCCCATTCCTGGAGGTGTTCAAGGCCAGGTTGGCCTGTCATATAGTCATATGTTTCTTGAATACAGTCAGCATGCTGCACAACAGCTAACTGTCCTAATTACAGAAATGCTAGAATAAAGAATGTAGAGATTATGCAGAAGTTGAAAGCATAATGTTCAGGTGGCGGATGTCCACATTATGGTCTTTCACACTTTCCCAAGTTATAAAATAGCTAAATTAGAGAATCCTGTGTGTTCTGATGTGTGTATTTACCTTATGCAGAAGTATACCAATAGATAGTCTTCAAAACAGTCTTGCATTCCAAAGAATTGAACACAGCATGATTTCCCAAGATCACTAGTGTGTCCTAGATAATTATAGTCTGACTTTGGTTCCTGTCCAAAAGAAAGTGAGAACTGCAGTGGAATAAGCATGTTAATTGCCTTCTTGTCTCTTCAAATTAATCACTTTTAGTACTGTCTTTCCACAGTTACCTTATTTTTTACAGAAAGGTTATCTGTGAGCTTCAGATAACACTACTACTGCACTGCATCTTGGCCTCAGCTCAGTAGCTTTAAAGCAGAGCAGTAACTATGTGAGATGTGCTCAACTAGCATGCCTGGGTATTTTGGAGGATTGTGACTGCAAGTAACAGAGAATCACAGAATTGTTGCTGGAAAAGACCTCTGAAATAATATAGTCCAACCATCAACCTACCACCAGTATTGCCCACTAAACCATGTTCTTTAGTACTTCAAGAGGTTCTCCTGGGCCCACTGCTCAACCCTGTCTAGGCCTCTCTGGAAAACGCAGGTTCATTTCCCATGGGCTGCTTCCTCCTTCCAGTCTGTCCCATCACACAACTTGCCTGGTCACTTTAAGATTTTCATCTCTTCTAAATCTGGTTGCTTTTGCCTCATTTTCCTTATCCCCAAGTTTGAATGGCTGTCCCAGCCCTGAAGCCTTTATTAGATGGTAATCAGTCTGTCTTTTTGAATGAAATGTGCCTTCTATGACAGCAGCAGTGGAATGAAGAGGTCAACAGCCCCTACTTGCTTAATAGGGGAGTGAAGTTACTAGGGCAAACAGTGAGCTTGGGTTTAGTTGTTGATTACACCACATCTAGTCTATGGACTGCAAATCTTTATTACAGAGATCCAATCTAAACATTTTTGTACCAGATCAACCCTGTTCTCTTTCTTCATTCAAAAGTCTAATACACAGGTTGTATGTTTTACTTTATTGGGCAATCAAGACATACCTTCATTTTATACAGCAGAAACCAGAAGACATAAGAGGATTCACTTAACAAGTACCAAATTAAGCACCAATATAAAAACGAATTCATTGGCAAGTACCAAAAGATGTGGAAACATTGAACTGGGTCCAGGAGAGGTCACCAAGAGGACTGAAGCATGTCTGCTATGAAAAAAAGGCTGAGGGAGCTGGGCTAGTTCAGCCTGAAGAAGAGAAGGCTCTAGCCCTTGACTGCTTAAAAAGGAGCTTACAAGCAGGAGGGAAAGTGCCTTTTTACATGGTCAGATAGTGACAGGACAAAGGGAACAGTTTTAAACTTAAAGGGAAGAATCAGATTAGATGTTAGGAAGAAATTATTCACTCAGAGGCACTGGAACATGCTGCCCAGAGGAGCTGTGATTGCCCCATTCCTGGAAGCGTTCAGGGCCAGGTTGGATGGATCCCTGGGCAGCCTGATAGAGTAGGTGGGCAACTCTGCCCACAACAGGGGATCTTTAAGATTCCTTCCAAACCAAGCCATCCTGTTACTCTATGATTCTATGAATTAAGAGTATTCTATCATTCTATCATTCATCCAAAACGTTAACAGCCGTAGCAAGTTGCAACGTATTCATGGTTAGCTTTGATCAACTGTGATACTGCACCTGAAAGGTTTCTGATGGGATAAATACCATCACTCACTGGAAAACAAACGACAGCATCCCCTCCAAAGCATGTCACTCCAATGAAATTTAGGGAGAAGTTCAGGAAACCAAGAACAAGGCATGCTGAAATTAGTGGGATTATTCACTCACTCCAAAAGAGGAAAGTACTAATATGAGCTACAGCTTCAACATGTATCTTAAAGTGATGCATACATTTATATGACCTCAAGCCCTAAATATCTAACAGGAATATCTGATAGGCATTCATAGCCCATGATCTTACAGGAAATCAATCATCAGAATATGCTTCAAGGGGATTATTAGTACACTACAGGTAGATATTGATGTTTTTTTCTGAGCTTCTTTCTTCAACTTAAAAATATGTAAGATTTTAAAAAATATCTTGGAAATTACATTCACTGTTCTTTAATCTTTTAAATTTCTTTGGAAAATGAAAGTAACGTACTGCAGTGCAGCCTTCTCTGCACTGTCCTTCTTTACTTCCCCATTAACTAACAGAATTAAACATTTCTTATTACTGCTGGAATTTTTTTTTTACTACCTTGTTAATTCTAACTTATTTTGATGCTTCAACGATTCTGTCTTTATTAACTTGCACTACTATTTTGTAATTACTTTTAGCCAGAGAGTTTTATATTCACTTTTTATACGTTTGCTTATCTATTTCCAAACCTTACAGGGGCACTCCTCCTTGCTACTTTTTTTTTTTCACCTTTGAGATTTCAATACATTTTTTTAGCCATGGAAAGTGTTCTGCCCAATTTTTCACAACAGATGACTTCTCCATTATTTTCTGGTTAAAATTCTCCTTGCACAACTGTAAACTTCTAAATATTAACATAAATAAATTTATTTTCTTTTAGGGTTGTATCCTTATTAGCCATAACCTCAGTGGGTTTCACCTTCTTGTGGAACAAGTCTATCCATTAGATTAGGTCCACTTGGGAGCACCTTGCTCTGGTCTTCACATGCTAAATGCTGTTCTTTGAACACTACCATCATTATTTCATTTTCTTCCTTCTTCCTGACCCAAGAACAACAGATAGCATCACTCTGTGATTATTTTGATCCAGATTATTTTTGAAAAGATATTTCAGCGCAGAGAAAAATAATTTTACTGGAAATAATAAAACTGCAGAAAGATTTAGCTCACACTGCTGCACAATATATGTTTTATAATTAGAAAACTGCTCTCTAGCTAGAATTCCTACAACTACAGCTGCTTTAAAGCTGCTTAGCAGTTTGTTACAAACCTTATTTTCATTTTCCTAATATACCACACAGTAGTACACCATGTGTGGCAGACCTGCAAGTCTGAAAGAGGAAGTGGTAAACAGGAGGTATAAAACAAATCTTTCGGTAGCTGTGACATTCTTTTTTGTGCCATTGCCATTCACAATTTTAAAGGGAGCAACTCCTTCCACCTCATTTCAGTTTCGTGGTAGGCTCACTATGAATTTTGCCCTCATTTGCCTCTGATTCGTTTACCTCCTGTAACTCATCCTCCAGCTCACAGTCTGAGATTGATTCAGTGTTATCATCGAAGTAATCAGCTTCATATCTGTCCAGTAAGTATTTCTGTGGTGTAATGTCATCATCAGGAATATTCTTTGTTTTTTTCTTTTTCATTTTCTTTTGAATCTTAGACAGCTGCTGCCGCTGGCTTTGCGTCCACAGAACACTTTCTGTAATTCTTGACACTTTCAGTTTTTTGTATTCCATTATCTGCTTATTCAGCAGTTCATGATCAATCCCAAAAAGATTAGACCGGATAGGCGACTCTGAAGATTGAGTTGCTGAAGAGAATGATTCACTGTGAAAAGGTTAATAAAAATAATAAAATTTTAAAAAAAGGTCATTTTTCCTCACCTGTGTATTATTTAAGGAGCGATTCTAATAGGGACAACATGAATAATGGATACATAAACTGGAAGAAGAGATACCACTGGACCATGTGTCTGGGGACTGGCTATATTTAAGCTTGTTAGCATTTCAACAGGCCTTAAGCAGGGAGAATAAATAAAGCAACTACATTCCAGACAAAACTGCCAGTTTATATTTAAAAACAAACAAACAAACAAACAAACAGAATGAGCACTGGACCTGGAAGGAGGTTAGACAACCCCTAGGTTTTCCAAGAAGTGAAAAGTAGCAGCCTGTGCTCAGAAATATTAATTAAACTAGACTGAAGTATTTCCACAAGACAGAAACAGAGCAAGCTGTTAGGTGCCCTATGGGAAAGACTATCACAGCAGTGATTTTTCCCCCAAGAAATTTCTGATTTGCAACTAATGCACAGCCCTGTGAGACAAAGAGGCATAAAAAGTCATTCCCACTGACAGACTACACAGGTGGAGGCTTCTGGTTTTGAGACTGTCCAGCCCACAGGATCTAACAGACTGCTCAGCGTTATACCTCAAGAGCTATAAAATAATGCTAAAGTAAGTAACGTTTAGGTAATTCAGGGAGATTCATCAGTAAACTCTACTCATGTACAACCATAACAATCCAAACTTCTAACAGTATAGAAGTGTTGTATTTATATTGGTAAACGTAAGGCTGTTGGAGTCATGATAAGACTATCAGCAAGAAACAAATATTATTGCTATGAAACACTTGTTAAAGAAAAAAAAAAAGTAATTATTGCAAACATACTGAGTCTCATATTCCAAGTTCCAAAATTATTTCTCTCACAAAAGGTACTAATACCAGAAGAAGTACTGGGTCCCAAGTCTTATTAATATGTTGCTCTGATTATAGACGTCAAACACGGCTGACTTTAAAGACCACATTCTGTTATTACCTTATGGGTTAGCTGCTTCCAAAAGCATACACACTACAGCATTACAAACTGCAATTCATTTTCCACAGCTTAACACAGGCCCACTTGTATATTAAAATATACTTTCTGTTTCTATATTTGCAAACCTGCAGGAAGATACCTGTGCACAATAACCAGAGAAGAAATATCTTCCCTCCCTTTTAATGGCTGCAACATTTGCAAAGAAAGCTTAAACACAAATTGAAATGCTACATTTAACTTCTTGGATAATTATTTCTTTTTTTGTCCCAGGTTATCCTGTAGGTTTGTTTATAAAAGGGCTCCTAGTTGGTAAGAGCTCCCACAGAGTATCTTTTTTTCTACTTTTTATGTCTTGCTGCTACCAGACAACAACTTTAGTTACCAATCTAACTAAAATATACTTTGCGTCACCTAAAATAATCTCCTAATAAATAATCACCTAAAATAATAAACTTGAGATGGCCAACCCAGATGAAAACAGACACTTGTATCATTTTGATTCAAAAAGCCCACCTGGAATCATTTTGAGATATTTCTTCTTCTGGAGGTCCAAAATCAGCAACAGCCAGTAATTCCTCAATCTGTAAACATGTAAGACAATAGACAGTAAAGGCCTTGTAAACAATATATTTAGTTCATACCTTAACAACAGACAAATATCAAATAGCATATATACATTTTTTTCTACATCCCCAAACCGCCTTTTCAATACTGTGAAATATAGGTTAGAGTATAATTCTTCACTGTTTGGGAGATGAGTTTAAGTCACATCTGATCTTGTGAATATTTTAGTTTACAGAAGTGCCAAGAACTGCTATTCGTCTTGCCTAGAAAGCTTGTTCCAAATATTGGATCTGAGCCGTGGATTGCTATTCCCACGATTATTTATTTTTGCCTTATATATTCTGAACAGTTGGTTAGGGATTGCGTGACAGACATAATTATTTTCATTTGGTCTTACTGCACCTTTCAAAATCTCTTTTCATAATGTTCTTACACTAGGACTTTTTTTGCTTTCTGTAAGATTTTGTCTGGTAAATGCAATTTCCGAGTTCCCTCTTAACACCTAACTAGTAAATGCTAAGTAAAATCTAGTGTATCTAGGGCTTACAAAATTTTTCCCACTAGGTACAGTTTATCTCATTCGATATTTTTATTTCTATGTTTATCATAGAAACAGAGAATCATAGAATGGCTTGGGCTGGAAGGAACCTTACAGATGATCTGGTTCCAAACCCCCTGACTCAGGAAGAGTTAGCACCCACCACATCAGGCTGCCCAGTGACCCATCCAATCCAGCCTTGAGCAGCTCCAGAATGGGGCCATTCACAACCCTTCCGGGCAATCACTTCTCACTACCCTCTGAGTAAAGAATTGCTTCCCAATATCTAACCTAAATCTCTCCTCTTTTAGTCTAAAAATGTGCCTTCTTGTGCTGTTGCTACCAGACTGCAGAAAAAGTTGGCCTCCCTTCTGTTTATAAGCTCCCCATAAGAACTGAGGGCGACAACGCCATCTACTTGGAGCTTTCTCTCCTCCAGGCTGAATAACCCCAGTTCCCTCAGCCTGTTTTCATAGGAGCGGTGCCCCAGCTCTCTGATCATCTTCATGGCCTCCTCTGCATCTTCTCCAGCAGCTCCACATCTTTCTTTTGCTGAAGGCCCCAGACCTGGATGCAGTACTGCAGGTGAGGCCTCACAGAGGGAAACAAACTCCTCTCTGCTGCCCACTCCTAATTTGAGTGCCCAGGATGCAGTTGGCCTTCCAGGTTTCAAGCACGCACTGCTGGCTCGTATCAAGCTTTTCACCTACCAGGACCCCAAAGTCCTTCTCTGCAGGACCATTCTCAAAGGAGTTCTTCTCCTAGCGTGTTCACATACCCAGGACTGCAACATATTGCCTTTGGTGAGCCTCACGAGGTTCACGTGGGCCCACTTTTCAAGCCTGTCCTGGACCCTTTAGATGGCACCCCTTAGTGTTGTCTACATCCCTTCTAATTCATGGTTTATCTTTTTAATGGGAGGTAATTAGAATGGTACTTCTGTCTTGCAGTAGTTAAAAATCATTTTCAGCTACGTTATTTCAAGTTCTGTTATTTGAATCTGTGGATTGCTTACATCTGATTATTTTCAAAGTATGAAAAGAGCCAGCAAAGTGCTTCCCAGTGCCATTCATTGACAGAAAGGGAGGGAGGATTTTTGCACATCTTGAGTGCTTAACTGTCTCGGTGGTTGTGCACTGAACTTTAAGATAAGATGATCCTAGGGTTTTTCATCTTCAAAAAAGTGGTTGTTTAAAGAAGTTTGAGAAACAGTGACTAACAGAGCAGGTTTCATCACAACCAAGGTATCTAGCTGCAGGGGTAGACAGCTGTATCTCCAGCTAGATATGTTAGTGCCATAGCAACTGTAATGACAAAGCTCTTCCAGAATCACAAGCAGACCATATACTGTGTTAGTCAGAAGAAGTGTAAGAACAAATACAAAGAGCTCTCAGAAGTGTTTAGCTCTCTTTTATTTTTCTACTAATGTAGGTGAAAAACATTTGCACTGTGAATCTGTACATTGGCATGAAAGGTGTGAAAAGGTGTCCCTTTTCACTAGGGAGAGTTCTAGCCATCTAGACATCTACTGAATTTCTAGAAAGTATGATGATGTTATGTCTCCTAGTTCTGCTCACACATACCACACAAGCCCATAAATGCATACGATGGTCACAACAGTAGCACATCTAAGAATGAGGCAATTAAAGGCACAGAAGTATGAACTCGCCCTCTTCAGGTAATGCTCTTTAAATTCACATCAGCAGCTTGGGGATGCAATTTTGCATGAAAATTCACTCACTGGCGCCACCTTTCTGTTTTAGAAATCTCACTCTTAACACGCATACTTAACAACAGCAAATTCCCAGATAACATCATTCTAAAAATATTTCCACATCACGATAGAAAACCTGGAATATTAAAGATAAGTTAAAAAATTGGGGGGGGGGGGAAGTATGCAATATGCAAAGATGTGCAGTTCCAGAGAAAAAACTGTAATAATTCACGATTGTGAAAATGTTAGGCTTCAGAATAAATAAATTCAGAATTTTATTTATTTAAATAAAATCGCTGATTAGATTCACTAGCATTTCAAAAACACATAATATTCAAAGTGTGGAACACAGTTCCTCAGAACTCATCTCATGCATAATTATGTATGCTAGACAAATGGCTACCATATATGCCTTAACAGTACAATGTCATATTTTAGGGCTGCTTACTTATTGGCCTCATTATTTCTCACACGCATCTTTAAATATTTCACTTCAGCAACTTTAACAGTAGTCTCAAAAAGAGTTAACAGGGAAATAGCTACAAAGGTTCTTTTACATTGCATATAAGCATTAATCTTACTAACGATCATTTTCTAAAAGGTTCTGGAAGAGGAAGAGGTAAGGGTATAGATAAGGCTGATTTTTAATGGAGCGATGAGTGTTTATCTACTGAACCATCATCTCTCTCAGTATTCATACACATTTGTGTATCATAGTACTTGATCATAGAGTCAAGGATTGCAATTACCTCTTTTACAGCTGCAGCTTCTTTGTCTTTTACAAATACTACTGGGGGCACATTTCCTAGAATCTGCTGACTCATCAGAAGATACCTGGCAAAAAATGCAATGTCAAGCAGTGTGAATACAAGTACAGCACCTTGAGGAAAGATAAAATGCATTAATTCCATGAATACTGCATATTTAAGGATTTTGTTTGCAAAACTTACAGTCTGACAAATAGCCATTCTCATTAGTGCTAAGGCACTAACTTCCATCAGTGCAGAACCCCCACTCTGAATGTGTAACACACGAAAACTATTAGCTGCAGATCACACTGGGTAGAAATAATATTAGGTTTGTATCCTATATGCACTGGCTAACCTTTTGATTTTCTCAATGAGTGGAAGGAGAGCATTGTGTTGGAGCAGAACCTAGGGAAACGGGGGAAAAGGAAACAGACATACAAGTATGTTTCAATGACACCTCCCCCATGGGGTAAAATTCTGACCCTCCAACAGACAAGTGAGACTGCAGAGCGTAAGCCAAGCAAAGAGGGAGAGAGAAGTCTCCACGGTATCCTGCAAACTCACTGGACCCTGCAAAAAGTGAGTAATCATATCACAGTGTATGGCAGCATCCTGACGTTTATTTTTTATCATCAGCATTGTGAAGAATTTCTGTAAGATCAGTCACCTCTTCAAGACAACCAAAGCATCTCTAGAGATCAGTTTTGCCCAATGAATCTCTAATGTGATACTTGTAACTGCCAACCCTTTTGTGCAGCATTATATTCTGGCCCTCTGTCATGCACAGTACGTCGAGGCCACCATCACTGGGTATAATGAAGTGATGCTTTAACCAAACTCCTCTTTTCTTCTGCTTAGCCCACTCAAAACCTTTGAAAGCTCAGAAACCATGTAAAGCTAGCTGTGCTTCAGTGGGAGAGCTAACAGCTGGTCTGACACAACTACCCAACTAAAACACTAGAGCATCCAAACAGGTCAGATTTAGACTGCCAGAAATATTCAAGGAATGTTACTAATACGTGGCAAAGAATGGATGAAGCAGTCTAACTGTCCATCAGATAGCAGTACCGTATACGTGGAGCACTTTTCCGCAGTACCCCTTCAACATAATCATCACTCTCTGTAGTAGAAGCAGGATTCCAGTACACACGACATGCTGAAAAGTTTGATGCCAGGGACACCTGCAGAAAGACAAATGTCTCTTCAAAATTTCATAACCATATATGCACATACATACTTCACATACAGCCAAGTCTCTCATTTACAAATAAACATTCAAATTAAATACCTACACTGTTAAAAGAATCTTCTCTTCCATTCTTGATCTTAAAAGTCAAAAATATACCGTTTCTTTACAGAGCTGTGGTTTAACAGCAATTAAGATCTATGTTCAGTACACAAAGGAGCTTTTTTATTTCTGCAAGTTACTGTCTGACCTCTTCTTCAATTGAAATTACACAGAGGAGAAGCCTGTCAGCTCCTATGTGTTACTGACAGGGTACGTTTAGTCAGTGTGAGGGCACTATCATCACCACTAGCCCAGAACAGCAATTTATTTCACGCTGTTTTAGAATTCAGTTATTGAAAATGTATGTTTCTGCTAAGAAGGACCTGTGATACAGCCTGGTCTGTCGTCATCAGAAGCTTGGTTTTGATACTGACACAAAAAAGAACGCCCTCCATATCATGTGATGGAAACCTCTGGTGGGAACCTCTAGTGTTTGAACCTCTAGGTCACTAACATAATCTTCACTGCATTAGGCATGCAATTTAAAAGGCTTGGTATGCAGAGGCCAAAGTCCTACAATCCTGTGATTCTGTGAGACAGGCTACAATCCTCCTGAAGAATAAATTTTTGGAAAACTAATTCAACACTGAAAGATTTACATAGCTACCATTCGTCACATCTAGCCACATTTAGTGACCAAACGTTCTCACTGTGACAATATGCTCAGCGAACTTCTAATAACCAACCCAGCTCAACCAAATGAAGAAGCTGAGGAGGAAGAGTTCATTGCCAGGAAAGAAAACCGCATGGCAGTCAGTCAGTAAGTTAACAGTGCTGCTCCTTCCTAGGACAGAATGGGCTGTCCAGTTCCCAAATTGAGTCTGAAACAAGCACATGAACACACAGATCTAACACAAGCCATTCCTTGATCGTTACGTGAGCGATGTTATGGAGTGAATAAAAGCTTGGATGTTTCAAGCCTGAAGTACGTAAATTTCACTTTTGATACTGGAAAGAAACAAGTTCTGCTGGATAGCAGAAAGCCTTCAAAAGGGTTTGCTTTGATAAGAGAAGTAACAATACTGGCTCGGAATTAGCTTAGGAGTAAATCAAGTCTCAGCCACATCTTAGAGCAGCACAAACAATCGCACTGCGCTGTTTCAATAAAATTTGCACTATATTTGGAAAAAAGCTGTTTCTTTCCCTCCCTTCAGGGTAAAATAAGTTGTTACTTATTTTGTTACTTTAAGTTGTAAACAGCCAGTATTTTTGTGCACCATCAAGGTTAGGAAAGCGACCCCCAAAGCCCCACAAAGCAAAATACTGCATGTAGGACATTACACATACTGACAAAAAATTACTTCATTCATTTCAAACCTATGAATTATGACAGAACTGGTTACGATCAGGTACAAATTTTCATTCTTTCCAAAACCTTGTTTGCCAGTGCCATTTTCTAATGCTTGTATTTATTTTTCTTCAAACCTAAGCTCACGTTGCATCTAACTCCTCTGCCAGCACAATGAAGCTGGTAAGCGGGGTATTAGCCCTTGCACAGCTGCACAGAGAAAAAAACTCCAGGAAAGACAAATTTATAGTGGTAAAATTGGGCTCCTCCCTCTAAAAGAGCAATGCAGATATTGCATGTCCAACTAACAGGGAGAAAAGAAAAAAAATCACACCAGCAACATCATTATTTAGCTGGCCTAAGTGGCATCAGAGTTGTACTGGCAAAAGGTCTACGAAACCAGGTGCAACAGTGGCAGAGTTCTCCTAGCACACGAGGAAAACCAAGGCTCACCTTGCTCTGCTGTGCCACAACAGCAGCAGTGCTGCAGAACTGATGCACGTGATACAACATCCAAGGACCTCCTCCAACAGACATTTCACCAGCCTCAAATTGTAATCACAGAGCCTCAGGAAAAGCTGAAGCTTTTTTTTACTTGCCTTGCAAATTTCCAGCTTGAGATCATAAATCTCTTTATTAATTTCACAGCTATTCATCATCCCTGTCACAGCTTTATAAATAAGGCCATTCAAGACTTTGCAGCGTATGGTATCTTCTTTTCTAGTTTTTGCCTGGTCAGCTTTCTTTATAGCAGCCAGCTTGGTTGGCTCATATATCTTTAAAGAAAACAACAACAAAACAGTTAGTGCAAACCCACGTTAGGAAGTTACACAGTTCTGTATGCTAAGCATAGTTTTAGAATGTCAGAATTGCAGCTATCATTTCTTAGGTCTTTCAGTAAAGGATATTTCTGCTCATAGTTTTGATCTTTATTTACTACAAAAAAAAAAAACTCTTTTTATTTATTATTATTATTTTTATTATTTTATTTTTATTATTTTGTAGCAACTTAAGTAACTCAAACCAGCTGACTAAAATACAGCTGGTAACAAGCGAAAAGCACCGCTTGCTTGTAAAGCAAACATCAAAACTTGTTTTCTGCACAGGTCTCACATATTTATGTTTTGCAGTGCAGTTTATCCGCACAGAGAACTGTGAGCACCACTCGAACTGCAAGTAAAAGGAATTCCAGCACATAAAGAGAACAAAGGCAACAAAGTCAGAAGACTGTCACGCTGTGACTGGCAGCACCACCTCCAGACCGCTGATCTGAAATTGCCTCATTCTGACAAGAATTCAGAGCAGTTCCAATCAATGATTCTCACTGCGTGAACACTGTGCTCAACACGGGAAAACCGGGCTGGAGAAAATCTCTGGGATCATGAAATCCAGCTCCTTGCCAACACAGGCAGCCACCTCACGGGCACCGTTGCAAAAGGATGCACAGAGCAGCTGTTCTACGCACTGCACTGCTCTCGCAGGAGCAGAACACAACGCTGCACTCGGTCTAACGGTGACTTTTTCCTGCCGGCCGTTGTTTCACGGCTGCTTCTGCTGCCACAAAGCAGCAGCGCCATTCACACATCCTTCTCCACTGGAAAACACTTCTCCAAAGCGATGCAGAGCGGTGGAAGGATAAGCTGCTCCTCCTGGCACGGACGAACGCACACTGTGAGCACCTCCTTACCATTCCAGGTCCCAGCGTAGGGCTGTCGTACCAGAACTTCTTCCTGTCGGACGAGAAGGAAGGCACACGGCGTTACCTTCCGGCGCCTCGGCACTAAAGGTCCCCAGGCCATCAGACGCACCGCCACAGCGCCGCCAGCAGCGCTCCCCATCCGCCGGAGAAGCGGGGCGGGGAAGGGCGGAGGCAGAGCGCAAAGCCGCCGAGGTTCCCGCACGGCTCGAAGCCTCTCGGCACGGGGAAGCACCTTTACCGCTCCCGAGCCGGGAGCGGCGCGGCACAGAAGCCCGCCCGCCCGAGGCCGGCGGCCGCGGCACGTACTTCTTTCTGCGGAGCATCTTCTTTAGCAGGTTCCCGGAACCGCACAGGGCGGCGGAGCAGCGCAGCGCACGGCAGCACGGAACGGCCGCGCTCCCCGCCGCCCGAGCCGCCCACATGCTCCCCCGCCGCCTCGGCCCGCCGCGCTCCGTGGACCGCGGCTCCGGCGCCCCCTAGCGGCCCGGCGGCCCCGGCCGGCGGCGCCCCCGGCGGAGGCTCGCGTCAGAGGGAGGCTGCGTGCCGCGCTGGGTGCCGCGGCGCCCGGGGGAGCTGGCGGCCAGGAGGCGCTGGCGACTCCAATGGCGCCGGCTTAAGGCTCTGTGCCGTCGAACTTTTCGCGGCCGGTGGCACAAATAACAAGAGAGGGCAGCTTTTCCACACAGAAGCAGCTTTCGTATTTAATTAGAAAGTATTTAAGCCACAAATTAAAAACTTTAATTAAAGTTGCACTTCCACGCCTTATCTGCGTCGCGTACCTTCGTGAGTTGCAGGGAGAGGTTCTCAGCCTGGCGCTTCCTCCCTCTGGGTTAACGTGCGATGCCAGTCCCTTCACAGCAGTACTTCGTTAGGGATGGGGAGACCCGCCAGACCTGCCTGTATGCTTTCAGTCATGTTCTCCTTCATCAGGTGGCGCGTCTTCACGGTGGCGCTTCCGATGTGAGGGGTGATAAGAACGTCCTTCAGTGTTAACAAAGGGTGATCCCTGGGGAGGAAAAGCGCTGAGGTGAGAGCCGCTCAGGCAGCACGTTTCTTCAGCACCTGAAGGAAGCCGGTTTAAAAATGCCGGTTTAAAAATGACGACTACAAACAAAGAGAAATAATGGTGTGACCCAAGCATACTCGAGGCTTGAAACTGAAGCCTGGCTTGCAGCTTTTTATGGAACAAATTCTCCAAATGAGTCAGCATGGATTTTGCTTTGCTGCTGCGGAGGGATTGGGGACATCACTTCAGCAGGGCTAGCAACAAAACTACATAGCTTCTTACACGCCTGCAAACTTTGTCCTGTTTCGCAACGCACACTGACTTCTATTTAACTGAAATATATATCCAACCTTGGCAAAGGTTCAGGATAGGTCACATCCAGAGCAGCTGCCTTAATAACTTTGTTTTGAAGGGCCTCCACCAAAGCATCCTGATCCACAACCAGACCTGGGTGACAGGAAAACAAAACAAACAAACAAACAACCCAGCTCTTATTTTCATATTGCCACGCAATTCTCTATCATCTTTTATGGCACGGCCATTAGGCAACTTGTAGGGCTGTTAACGTTTAGAAAGCAGAAGCAGCAGCAGGGGGTGGTTGTGGGAATCAAATGTTGTTTCTGCATTTAGAATAAGATAAGAATACTTTATTTTTAGGTCTCAGTATATAACTGAAGCAATTTGTAGCTATTAAAAATCAGGTAATTGTCATGGGTTCAAAGACTGCAGCTCCTGTCTGTCCAGCCATCTGAAATAAAACTACTGATTTTTGGTGCTGGACAAACAGGGCCTGAATAATAAAGGATCCAAAAAGGAGAAGTTAAAATAATTGATAATATACCTGTACAAGCTAGTAACAATGTATGTTTAGATATATATATATATATTGTTTTGCTGTATACATAGTAAAGTATACAAGTTGTGACATATTTGAGGACATGCTTGAAGAGATATCAGGAAGGACTGGAATTACTGCCTCTCCCCCCCCCCGGGGCTCTTCGTTTAAAGTGTCCCTCGGACAGAATGGAAGAAGCCCTGAAGGGAATCAACATATCAATACGATAAGAGTACCGAGACATCTTGGAAACAAAAACAGCAGGATGGCGACCGACTGGCACGAGATAACACATGAATTAACAAGTGTCAGAATGTAATTAGCAAATACAAACCGCGGGTAAATTTGTAACCTGGAATACCAAACCAAAGGGGAAACAGGGAAGGGAAACGCATGGGAAAAAGGTATAAAAACTGTAACATCATGTCCTTTGGTGCGCTTCTGCTAGCAGGGCGCCCGCCATTGCAATCGCGAATAAAAACGGCTTTTATCAGAGATACCGTCTGACCAAAATTATTGAGGTATTTCCAACAGTGGTGAAGCAGGAAGAGAAAGGCTGGGTACGCACATGAGAGTTGGACAGTCAGGAATTTCAGAAGGCTATGAAATGGCATAAAACAAAGCGCAGTGCCAGTCTTCAGAGTGGATATATGCTATTGTGAAGACTGCATTTAATAGCAGACAAAATAACTGAAGTAAGACACTGTATGAATACAGACAGATTTCTACCACTCCAAACTCAGTAACATTTTAGAGACGTACTTGCAGATTATGGAAATGCTTGAATGCTCGACCATGGGCTAAATAATCTTGTAATCAGAGCTTTAACTGAACACTTCAGGGCAAAAGACACTTTATTAGGGCTGAGTTTCCCAGAACTACTTGTACAAAATGAGATGAATAACGGCCAGCATAATGCAGTTTTATTTATCTCGCACCTTACCTCTGCTGATATTAATGAGAATGGCTGTGCGTTTCATCAGCTGTAGCTCCCTCTTCCCAATCAGTTTGTGTGTCTGAGGTGTCAGTTTCACAGCCAGCATCACAAAATCTGCCTGCTGCAGCAAGTCATCTATCTTCTTACAGTAGGTAGCTCCAACAGCATGTTCTTCTTCCTTATTTCTTGGAGGGCAGGGAGGGAGGGGAAGGGGGAGAGAACTCTAGTCATAACCAAGAGTTTGCAGAAAAAGTTCAAATCAGAGTTAGAAAAAAGACTTTTTTTTTTCCTTTGCTCTCTGGTGAGAAGCAACTAGTTAATTATATGTGTGGAGAGCCTAACAGCCAAATGGCTGCAAGAGAAGGGACATGATACAATACACTTAGTTAAGATCTAGGCCTCAAGGTCAGCATGACCTTGAAGACAGAGGTTTTACAACAAAAGGATGCAGATCCGGCCGAAACTAGTACCTCAGGCAGTTGTAAAACTAAGATAAGGAACAGAAGAATGCAGGAGGAGATAAGGTGGTCGCTTAGCAGTAGTGACGTAAATGAATGAGTAACCAGTAAGGACGCTTGTAACCAGCATATGTATGAGCTTCATTATGGTATCTATAAAATGTACGTGAAATTTGTAATAAACGAGATTTGCTGACCATGATAGCATGAGGCTTTTCTCCCACGGCATGCAACAATATGACTGAAACTAAATGAAGAGAAATGCTAAGCTCTTTTTCACATAATATCAGCCCTACTATGCAAAACTGTGCACTACTACACCCATGGCAAGAAGTGCATATAGATGCACTGAGTAAATAAAAAGATAAATGCATCTATGCCACAGCTTTTGTATGTAACGGAGATCCTTTTCCAACACCTTAGCCTGTTTTCTCCACTCCTCCATCTGCTGTGATGTCACCAACATTATAAGGAGGTTCACAGGGAGATCAGTGAGATTTAACAGTTCTGTTCCTTTCTGATTTTGTTTTCATACAAGTCATGAAGCTGGTGACCATCCTGAAGCCAGCGCACATATTTTGCCACTTAGAGATAATCACGAGAGCTACAATGGCAAAGCAGACTTTCTTTGGAGCTGTGACCAGTTTTACCTCTGTTTCCTGTTGTGGTATAAAATTTTCATGTCAAAGGCTTTGGCTCTCTCAGCCACTTTGTAGCCAATGGTGCCCATTCCAACGATGCCTAGAGTAGCTCCAGAAACCTCAGCACCCAGCCAGTTGGCAGGGAAATATTCAGTATCAGGGGATATTGCCATTTGATGGCCTTGGAAGAAGAAAAAAAAAAAGAAAAGAAAAAAGAAAAAAAAGAAGTCATGTAAAAAATTAAGCGATTCGTGGCATCTGGTTACTTTCTGTCATAGAACAACACAGAAGCAGAGGAACAGTAACATGCTGTTATATTTCTGGACAAGATCTGAATAGTGATGCACTAGCAACCCAATTTCTTCCACTGATCTCTTTCTTAGGATATAAGCATACCCAGACCCTCTTTGGAAGACAAGACAAGGGCAAAGAAGCAACCTCACCAGAGCTCCTCGTTGTCTTTTTCTGTCTGCAGTACAAATGAATTATTGCCCCATTAAAATGCAACTGTGCAACACAGCTTCCTACTCATGGGGTTCATCAGCAGGACTAATGTGACAGTGCTACAGATGGCACCTGTGTTGTATCTGCTGAACAGTGCATCTGATGTAACACAGGTTAGGTTGTAGCATCATCAAGACTTTCAGTAAGGCCAAAGTATGTCTCCCTGCCATTCTGCAGACAGAACACAGCAGATAGAACACAGGCAGAGAACAGAAACACAGGAAAGGATGGACAGGATTCTTATCAGTTGATGAAAACTCTTAACAGTTTGTTCACAATGACTTGAACTTATGTTAGCTAGGCAAAGACAGGCATTAGGGCTCCTTGCAAACATCTCTTTATTAGAACTTGAAAAGCAAGACTGCACTGGACAAGTAGAATGAGTGAGTGGCCACAAGCTGAAGGAGAAGAACCCTCAAGACTTTAGGGCTATCTGGAAGAAGAAATGTACCTACCTTACTGATAGATCTGTTGGGAAACTGAATGCACTACATGCAAGTTACTACTACCAGTGTGACAGAGTTATCCTTTTTTTCATCCCTGTTTTTCTTCCAGTGTTTCTGCTCCTAAGCCCACCTTGCACACGCTTTCTAATTGCGTGCTTTGAAGAGTCAGCTTCACTCTAAAAAGTCAGAAAGCGTCTCAGTTATTACCTTCCACAAGTCTCCTGGAAGATGCCAGCATCAAAGCCATCCCCAAGTCTGCAGTGTCAGTGGAAACAGTCAGTGGAGTGTTAGACACTTTCACACCATAGCTAGAGAGGAGATTCAGATCCAAGTGATCTACTCCCGCTCCAGAGCTTGCAACTATCTTTAGGTTAGGCAGGCTCTGCAGCAGCTCCTCATTAATAACTGGTTTGTGATACCACATATAAATAGCTCTGATCTTTTTGCCAAGAACGCTCTTGTTTTCAAGATATTCTTTCATGGTGATGAGACAGAAACGTTCCTTTAGAAATTCAGCATGGTCTTCGTATACCCCGTGCTTCCCTCCGATGCAGTCAATTAGCACACAAGGCAGCTCCTGACCCTCCATGTCCTACAAAAGCAATGAGGAACCACAATGACATCTCCCAAAGTGAACTTATTGGCTCAATTCCATGCTCTTTTCTCACCTGAGGATAGATCTGGTCAAAGGTATTTGCTCTCGTGAGTGAGTTCTCCCCCCCATATTCAGAAGGATGTGTCTGTGATTCACAAGCAGAGCCCTGGCACCAGAGCTACAGAAAACTTCAGCGTCACACGCCGCCAACAGCAGCTGGCCAGCCTGCTTTGCTGGCTAAGAACAAGCAGCAATGCCCACCCCAGGACCGCTGCAAAGCAAGCATCACTCTCTCGCCCCGGCTGCTTGAAACAAGCACGCACCTTCCCCGCAACGTCCCATCCCGTCCCGTCCCCCACCGGATCCCCAGCCACCGAAGCACGGTGAGACACGCCAGAAGTCCTCTCAGAAGGCGCTTGCGGATGGGACCGGAGATGGGAGAAACAGCCGGCCTGCGCCCGGCCCTCCAGACTAGGCAGAGCAAGCCGCCCAGCTCCCAGTGCGGGCGCACGAACTGACGGAGCCGGGCTCCGTACGCCGCTCACCTCCGCACCGCTCTCCAACACGGCCCGGCAGTGCGGGCTGCGAGGGGAGGAAGCGGAGGAGGAGGAGGAGCGGGAGGAAGAGGAGCGGGGGAGGAGCCGCTCCTCGAAAAGCTGCCCGCGGCCGCGGCTGCCGTCTTGGCGTGGTGGGGATTGGAGCTTGTGGGGAAAAGGGGTAACGCGGGGTAACGAATCCTTTTACTAGATACGTGTTGTACGGTGTGAGCTGATTCTGTACCATTAAGACCTTCAAAACAGCTAAGATTCTGCCTTAATGCCGTGCCCACTGTTTGTGGTTTTAGCGGCTTTTGTTTGCTTGCTTTGTTTTGTCTTTCCATGCTCCCTTTGAACATCAAGTATGGTTCTGATTACTGTGGCAGGGGGGTTGGAGCTTGGTGATCCTTGAGGTCCCTTCTATAATTCTGTGATTCTGAGGCGATTCCTCTTGCTGTGTAGATGGTGAGCAAAACACTCAAGGAAGGCTCTGACCTGCATGGTGGGAGCAGCTGAGAGCCAGAAAACCCTGCCTGAGACCACAGATCTCTTCCTTCCGAGCCGAGAAATAACCAGCACTTGTGAACTACTGTACCTGTCCTGAGCTCTGCAACATTTTGCAATTGGACAATTGCATACGATTGTATCTCCTCAAGTCCTACCAAATACATTTTGGTATGCTGAACATTTGGGTAATCGAGTTCAACATGAGATCCTCTCTAAAATAACTAAGAAAAAATGAAGTTTAGACTGTCGCAATGCAAAATGATGCATAGCCATAATTTTTTATCCTGTTGGTGACTTTGGGGTATCATTTATTGACATGAATTTCAAATTCACATGGTTAGACTTTAAACCAAGAATCCATGAACTAGCTAGATGGAGTTAAAGCCCATTAACTGGATTCCTAGTATGAGTTCAGTTTTTGACCTTTCTTTAAAAGAAAGCAATAAACATTTAATGCTTACACATTTCGTGTTTCACATCAACCTCTTGTGAGTTTGCTGATAAGACATAATGGGTGATCTTTTAACTTACTGCTTATGTAACAACACCTGAGATTAAAGGGTCGCCGTAAAGTAGAAGACGAGACATTCTAGCAACTCATTTTCTACCAAATTTTAGTACTGAAGGTCAACAAATCCAACAACAAACAAAAACCTTTCAAAGATCAATGTAATTGTTATCCCACTTCCACATCAAATCAACAAATTTGGATTAACAGAATGAGGATATGTTTAGACAAAGAACAAGCGATCAAATATTCAAAGCACTGGTATTCTCCTTTGAGTAAGAATCGAGGACACATATATCAAATGTCAAGAAAATGAGCTTGGTTATGTGGCTAGAGGCAGAGAGAATCAGACAGCTTCCAAGTTGTTTTGTGTCACTTTGGCAAATTTTCAGATTTGTTTCAGGAGCCGATATTAAATAGAGCAAAATATGTGACAGAAAAGGTCAGGAAGCCACTTACATTCTGAATGACTGAAGAGCTGTTTGAGTTGCCAGGATGTCACAAATAGCATTGCACGGGCAGCAAGCAAACAGCAGCTTGAGCTACGTGCACATTGTCACAGGTGAGAGTGTTGTACAAGTCCACTGCAATATTTTAAGCACCTCGCATTGGAAAAAGAAGTATTGCTGTATGCTAATGTTTTATTATTGTCGAGAGAGATCTATTATACTGGTGACCAAGTTCTCTGAAATTCATAATTTCTATTGTTGGAAACATCCAAATAATTTTTGGTCAGGACGGTATCTCTGATAAAAGCAGGTTTGATTTGCGATTGCAATGGCGGGCGTCCCGCAAGCAGGAGCGCACCTATGGACACAACATGACAGTTTTTATACCCTTTTTTCCCTTTTACCCATCTCCCTGCCCCGTTTCCCCATTGACTGGGTAATCCAGGTTCACAATCTTATCACATTTTACATTTGTTGATTCGTGTGTTATCTGGTGTCATCCTGTTGTCTCCAAGATGTCTCAGTGCTCAGTGCTCTTCTTGTCGTATTGATATGGTGATTTTCTCCAAAGTCCTTGTTAAACAAACAGCACCGGGGGGGGAGGGGGTGCCAGGCATTCCTCCATACCTTCTTCAGACACTCCCTGAAGCATGTAAGCATGTAATGAATTGTCCTTTTAAATTGAGCAGGATACTGTTGCAAAGTGTGTGACACCTACATATTACTTTTGTGGAAGGTTTATCTAGGGGATTACCAATAGAAAACTTATCAGAGAACCCCTGATAAAGTAAAAAGGCCCCTGAAAAGAACTATTAGTTCTAATAAAGAACCCAAATGGTAGAGAGACCATGAAATTAACAAAATTCTTATTTTGTTCTGATGCAGAAACAACATTCAATTCCCACACTATGACTACAAAGAAAGAAGTATTGCACAACTTAATTTCTAGTTCCATTAATTATGACGTATTGCCATTGGTTTCTGTGGTTTCTACTGCAGGACAAGGCGATGCCTGCAGTGTTGACAAGGTGCCTGCATAATGATTGTTTCTTAAGGTAAGGTTTTGAAATATTGCATCAGCCTGAGAGACTTCTGCACAACGTAATACATTTCCTAGCTGGGATGTTTAACCTGGTTTAAGCATGAAATTGGATGGGGATATATGTTCCTTCTATGTTTAAAGTAGTGTTATACGTGAGCAGGATGCATAGGGAAAAATAAATACATTAAACACACACAACAACCAAACAAACACAACTAGGAGGAAGCAGTTACCTCTTATTTACAAATTACACCACAAGAACATTTGATGCATTTGATATGCATTAGATTATCACTGATTGGAAGCCATCATGAAGCACCACCACCAACGTGCCTGCTTGCTTTAGGTAAGGCCTGAATCTCATTAGACTATTGTAGCAGCAGTCTGTGCTAGATCATACACAGTTTGCCTGTCCAAACGTTCCAAACAAACCTGCACCAACAGAATAACTGTCACATTTTGCATTACAGTGTCTGCTGCATTTTTTTATTCTTCTTCTAGAGATTTTAAAACTGAAGGCACTATGTCTTCCAAGTACAATCTGAGTAGAATAAGAGGAGGGAAACAACATGGAAAGATATCCTTAACTGTATGTAAGTTAATCTGACACTATTCAATACATATTTAGATTGAGGAAAGGTAGGAAATGGAGGAATATTTTTTGTGGTGTAATTTGAAGATAAGAGGCAGTTGCTTCCTGAAGACATTGTTAGGAAGTTGTACTTCAGGTCATGATTTCCAGTTTGTAAGGTGATGTCAAGTAGGTGTTGTATTTGAATCAAACCCATCCTTCCAAGCTGACAGTTGCCCAGCACTCTGTCTGAAGCACTGCACAGGCAAGGAGCACTTCTCTAGAAGATCAGCTCGGACTCCTAAATATCTGCAGCAGTGGAAGTAAAAGCAAGCAAATGACAAGTGCATTCTGTTGTTTTGGGTGAAATGATGCAATTGATTCTGTTTGCTGCTTCTGTTTCACATCCGGAGAAAAGTTTGTATGTACAAACTCTTGCCTGTTTTCTCTAGTTTGTGGACATTAATCTAATACATGATTTGTTTGTTTGTTTGTTTGTTTGTTTTTTCATCTTATTATAGATACTGATGGCTTTGTTTTCAGCTTTGTAATTTGTCTCTTAGCCTTTTATTATGAAAGGGTAGACTTACATTTGTCAGGATAATATCGGTGATGATCAAATGCGTAGTGGGTACCTATGCCTCAGGGAACAGGAGGTCTTCTGTAGAAGGCACATGGGACAGTCTTACAGTTCTTGTCAGCAAAACTGCTGCTCCTTAAAAGCTACAGTAATTTGTTTCCCTGAGCCACTAGAGTTGTTATACACAGGTTGATCCAAAACCTAAGTATGCTAACATTCACTGTTTGGTCTCCATAAACATTAAGCCACCATTAATGAATGCCATTTTTTTCTGTGTGGAGGAATTCAGTTCCACACCTTTGCTTCACGTACACTTCCATGTCAGACATAATTTTGTCAGACTGCCCCTGTGCTGCCAACTGTCACGTGGCAACAAAATATTATGGAAGGTTCAGCCTCTACTCCCATCCCACCAACATCTGCCTCTGACATGGTGGGCCAGCATAATAAAATAGAGGGCACTATTTTCAGAGCCATCTTGGTACTTAAAACTGGAAGGAAGTGTCTATTGGCACACACAAGTGACAACCTGCTCCAAGAAACAGGAGGTGGAAATGACTCTGTAAAGATTTGTAAGACTACAGACAGAATCCGAGCTGCGCTTATGGGCAGTTTTGCTATAAACGTTACTAATGAACAGTCACACTGATCATAAAACCATACTAAATGATAGCATACATAGCAGTGCCACTTCAAGGCGTGCACTGGTACTTTATTTGTATTTTATGACAACAGAGTGTACCTAACTTTTAGTGAAGGGCATGAACATTCTTCTATCCAGGGAGAATTTTCCTGCGGAAATTGAAATAATTAATTGCATTAGAGATGCTGCTTCTAGTGTGGTAAAGCCATGGCATATTGCTTTTTTACTATGATAACTGCAGCCTTAAAAACAGTTTGTCAAGTTGCTATTTTTAATCTTTGTAGTACTGATGCTCACTGTTACATCTCGCTTCAAATACAGTTATTCTTGCAGAAGCAGTGACACAAAGGAAATCTGACTGACTTGGGCTTCAATGGTGTTTGTTTTATCACAACCACTTTTCTCCTTCTTTCTGAGTTACAGAATGGTGCTGGAGTCTTACAAGCATTCTTCCGAATATTTTGTGCTAAGTTGAAAATATTAAAGGTAGACTTCAAGTAAGCTTGGTATTCCAAACACGGCAGCACACCCATCTTGGAGACTATTTTTCATTAGCGCTGTTTGCAACTAATACTTCAAACTGTCAGCTCAGATCTTCTGCTTTGAATAAATGATACTGAGTATGTTTCTGAAAATTGATTTTTGCCTCTGCATTTCAGGTCTCAGGTGCTACTTTAAAAGGAGACTTCCATATAGAAGGTCACTAATATTTCTAGCAGGTAGCTTGCACTGTTTGTTTTGATATCTAATACGATATGAATGAGGTGAACTATGTAACCTAAACAGACATGTTCTTTAGGACTCCTATACATTTTTTTAAATACTGATATAAAATTGCTATTTTCCCCTTTGTATTACCTCTTTCCTTTAGTCAGGCATACTATTTCCAAAGTTTTCTAAGAATAGTACAGAATGTTGAGACATTTTTTCTTGTCTCATGACTATCTGGTAGCACCCTTACGATGATTAGTTTTGGTAGATAGAGAGGATCTGTCACCCAGGAAAGCTCACTTTTGAACATATTTTTAATAAAATATAACTATACAAAAATAAAAATAACTATAAAGTGATCTGTTACATCTTGTGAAGTCCTGTTTCTCTCACCAGTAGGCAAATTAAAACATCATTTCTAGGGAGCCTTTCAAAACCTACAAATAAGTAGGCAAGTAGGCAATAAGTAGAAGTTATTTTTCCCAGAGCCTTTTAAAGCCTGCATGCATTTATCCATAGCTGAAAGTGAGGAGCAGTTTGTTCCTCCACAAGAAAATTAAACTTTTAAAGGCCTATATATATATGTGAGGCTCAGACAGAGTTCTCCCTGCCCATTCTGAACAGGTGTCTCTTAATGGGGAAAAAAAAAAAGAAGAAGAAAAAAAAAAGAAGAAAAGCATTTAGAGCTGATTGGGAAAAGGCAAAGAATAGAAATATTTAGAGCTCCTTCTGCTCTTCAGCTAGGGAGCACTTCACTAGGCATGGGAAGACCAGTAAGAGCTGCTAATATGTTTTCAACTGCTTCCTCTGTTATCATGCAGGTAGCCTTGTCTGTTTTAATGCCAAGGTGAGGTGTTATAATTACATTCTTCAATTTTAATAATGGGTGATCTCTGGAAGGGAAAAAAAAGAAAGTTAAAACATACTGTCCATACTATAAAACATAGTTAAAACATACTATCCAAATGAAGAAGAGTCTTGTTTAGGCTTTCACACTGTATTGAACTATAAAGATAATTTAATATAAGTTTACAAATCCCACTTAAGTCTGTAGACTTTAATCACCTGTGTTCAAGTAATTCTGGATGTTAAAAGGATGTGTTAAGTATTTACACTATGCTCTTTTGCCCAAGACCACAGATTTTTGCCACCAGCAGCAATTTGTTCTACATCAGAATAGAGGATTAAGCACTCCCAGCATATTAACACTACACAATACTCTGAGCTGTAGTTATGCAACTCAGGTAATGGACAGCAATGTCCTGGGCCCCTAAATCCCCAAACACCAAAAGGCAGCCACTTCAGTTATCTCCCCAAGGAACCATTCTGGCAAATGTGCCTGTAGCCTCTGGGCCCAGGAGGCATGCAGCACTTCAGCTTTGTACTGGAGAAAGGAGCCTGTGGAGAGGGAAAATTTGGGACAATACAGCAGGTCTAAGGAGGGCTGATTCAACCTGCTCCCACACATTGAATATGTTGCACCTTTAGATAAAACAGGGAGTGAAGCACATGCGTATCTTCAGAGGGTGATTTTGTGGAGTGGCCTAATACTCCCCCATGCACAAGCTCCCTCGTGCTGTTTCCTGGTACCCGTTTCCCTTCAGCCTGTTATCAGTTCCAACATCTGGGCTACATCCCTTATTCACAGCAATTTCACACACATGTGCAGCCCGGGAGCAGTAGGAGACACATCTCCATGACCCCTGCCTGACAGCCTCATGCAGCGTTTCTGAGGAATAAGGACAAATGAGATGGTGACCTGGGCAGTGGCTCAGGGTAGGTGACATCCAAAGCTGCAGCCCTGATAACACCAGTGCGCAGAGCTATCACCAATGCCTCTTGGTCCACCACTGCACCTGGGTTGGAATAAAAGTAACACTGAGCACTATTTGCAGCTAATGGTCTCAGACAGGAAAGAGGGTGGAAAGGGCGAGTGAAGAATTTTTGCTGTGCCTGCTCTGTTTTCAGCATGTGCACCAGCCCCGCAAAGCCAGCTGGCTCATATTTGGTAGTCAGGCCAGCAAATACTACCAATTTTCCAAATACAAATAAAATACAAATACAAATAAAATTTATGCTTCCTTCTTTTCTTTTCTTTTCTTTTCTTTTCTTTTCTTTTCTTTTCTTTTCTTTTCTTTTCTTTTCTTTTCTTTTCTTTTCGTGGTTTATAAATAAAATCTGAAGAACTTCTTTCTAAATCCTGCAGGAGGGATTGGTCCAGTATTTTTTTTAACATTTCTCTCTGTATTCCTGATATAACTGTATAATTTCTTGGAAAGGAAATACTGACTATATAAAAGGCAGTTTCTGCTGCAATTAGGGTCTTTACCTCTGTGTTCTGTTGTGGTACAAAATCTTCATCTCAAACGCTTTGGCTCTCAGAGCAATCTTATACCCAATGCTGCCCATGCCAATGATCCCCAGAGTAGCTCCAGTAACTTCAACTCCAAGAAAATCAGCTTCACAGTACTCCATACCCGGGGAAACAGCAATGTGATAGCCTACAAAAATAAATATCCAGGATGATGAATGAATGAGGTCCAGCACAGGTGAACATGGCAAAAGAATCCACGCTCAAAGGGCTACTGCAGTACACACGTTTCACAAGTGCAAACACACAGGTCTAAACAGCAGCCTTTTCTGTAATATCCTAGGTGATTTCCTAATACAACACATTTCCCTGCCATGTGTGACATTTCCCATTTGTTCTCACCGTCCTATAAGAAGCATTTTAATAAATCTCCCCTAAAAAGCATTATAACAAATGAGACTCATAAGAATATTGATCTCCTCTTAATCAGTAATCAAAATCTTTACTGCCAGTGACATTGTAGAGATTGGAAAAACCACATTAAGAATACCACAAGATGTTGGTGTTGCTACTTAGAATGAGAATAGCTTTCCTGTTCATCTCTGCCACTCTTCTTTGAAAAGGAAGTGTGACTTCTTTAAAAATCACTACACAATTATTTCCATTGATCGTCTGTTAAACCTGCCAAATTTTGGGTAGCCACACAAACAGAAAATAAACTTGTATGTGCAGCGAGACAGAGATTATTAGCCAGCTAGCAAGAGGAGAGGCTTCTGATGTTTCTGTCTTCTGATATTGCCAGCTCTTTTTAAACACAAGCAGCAAATTGTGAAAGTAACAAAAAATGCCTCAGGTCATGCCAGAGGACAGCTATCAGAACTGCCACCACTGGGTAATCTCTCCCCTTTGAGTTTCTATGACTCCTCTGGTATAGGTAGCAAATCACTGGCAAGTAAATTTTATGGGATAAATCTGAATAATCTTTTCCTGAAGCTGGAGACATTCTAATCAAGCCAAGGATGGGTTAATCTGGGGAAGCAGCAAGAAAAAAAATTGAAAATTTTGGAAGAAACTAGAGCAAACTCGAGCAACCTGCTTTGATGATTGCTGATGCACCTTAAATTCCTCAGTTCCAGCTTCTAAGACCAAGCTCTGACCATAAAGCACTGTTTTATTTGAATATAACGTCTTGCTCAAATATTTGCAACCCATGCTGGTGAACTGTGAAAAATAAACTCTTATGACTTTATTTATACCTGGTTGAAATAGGAGCGTTTCTGCAGGGTTTAACAATTTGGATATTGAATATATATAGAATATATCAAAATACAAAATCTTCAGTTTTTCAGACCAACGTAGTTAGCTATTCACATTTTGTTACACTATGGATATCTTCAGAGAAGTCAAACTAAAGGCATGTAAATTGTATCATTTCTAGAAGATACACAAAAAACAAATCAGATATTACCTTCTACTAGTCTTCTAGCAGATGCCAGCAGCAAAGCCATCCCAGTATCTGCTGTGCTACTGGAAACAGCACGTGGAGCATTAGCCATTTTCACACCAAAGCTAGCTACAAGTTTCAGATCCAGATGATCCATTCCTACTCCTGAATTTGCAATCACTTTCAAGTTTGGCAGGCTCTGGAGGAGGTCTTTGTCAATGACTGGTTTGTGCCACCACAAATAGATTGCTTGGACCTTTTTTCTTATATTCTTTTTGCTCTCAAGAAATTCCTTCATAGTGATGAGGCAGAAGTGCTTCTTCAGAAACTCCGCGTGGTCATGCAGTATCCCATGCATTCCTCCAACTTCATTTACCAAAAGCCCAGGCAGCTCTTCTCCCTCCATCATCTGCACAAAGAAGAAAGAGACACGGCATCAAAAGACATACAAATATTTTTTTCCAAATATTTTAAAGAATCATAGCTTTCATGCTCTTGTTCATGACAACTATGACAAGAGAGCTAATGAACTATATATTTAGATAAGGGGGTAAACAATTTAGGACAAGAAAGCAGCTCTTTTAAGTATATCATCAATTATATAGGAAAACAAACTAAAAAAAAAAGCCAAAAAACAAACAACAAACAAAAAAAGCAACCCCAAACCCAACAACAATGAAGCAAAACACGCATACAACATACAAAAATAAACAAACAACAACAAACCCTACTCTTCATATATGGAAGTATGAAAAAGTTATGTCCCTCACAGGCTGTAAGGTCACTGTCACCAGGCTTATAATATGCAGTAATTTCTTTTTAATAACTGAGTTTCAGGCCAGCAATGGTCTGGCGTATAAATCTTCTGTCCTGTCCCAAAATCACAACTTACTGTGTCTAAGAATTTTAGAAAAACACTGGAACTAATCTAACTCCTGTAAATTGCACAGGTTCATCATGAACTCTGTGATACAGGTTAATTTTTCAATTCTTTATTTTTCCAGCCTCCTGTCCTGACATGACACTAGTGACTTTTTAACTGCAGTTGCTTAGATATGTGTTTTTTAATAGGGACTTCAGCACTCAAGTTAAAAAAGCATTAGATTATTTTTCTTCAGAAATCACTGACTGCTTGTTTGTGGTTTCCAGGAAATCTCTGAATAGACAGCTGTTAAACAATAAATAAATAAATAAATAAAGCTATTTATAGTTGCCTTTGGTTTTCAATGGGAATCTTGTGAGGATCTGGGGGTGAGAAGAGAGCAGGGTGCTGCTGGAGGACTGAAAATACAGGCATTCCCTACAGCAGTGCAGTCTGTTGTCTTGTTAGTAATATTTTACTATTTGCTTGTGAATATCTGGCTCTTTGTCTACAGTTACTGTGCTAAACGCCCATTTCACCACCCCTTCAAGAAGCCTGACTGCATTCCAGAATAATGGAAAGTCTTCACGATTTTATAAAGGTGACAAATATTGTACTGTAGGGTGTTTTTTTTTCCCCCTCCTATTTTTATTGTTTGCTCCTATGGGGAAAAACAAACAAACAAACAAACAAAAACACATAAGAAAAAGTCTTCAGAAGAGCCTGGAAATGTCAGTCCATTGTGACACACCAGTTACAAAACCCTTCCAACCAGGTTTTAGTTATACCAAAGATGCCATGTCTCTGGTTCTGAGCCAAGACATCTAGGTCCTCTTGCTTGTTCCTCATGCTGCTTACATTGGTGTACAAATATTTCAAATGTGCTTCATTACACTCAGCATGTCATGGACTCAAGGGTCTCATTAGCATGCACTCTCTATAATGCTGGTGTGCTATCCCCTGTCTTACACCTGGTCAGATTGGTTTTAGCCAGTTTTCCATTCAAACCTTGTCTATTGATAAGCTCTGCCAACACCTGTGCAAAAATATTTGAAGCCCTCTGAGAAAGGTGCATCCCACTAGAGCCCATTAGGACCATCCTGCAATTGGAAACCACAAAACTGTGCCAACAGCAGCAGCCTCAGTGCCACATCTTTTCATATGTGCAAAGGTGTTTTGAGTGAAATGATTCTTTGGAGCAGATTTTCTTAAATAAGCTGGTTACAGCCAGAGTTTCAGAAGACAAGCTAATGCATTCCTGAACTCTGGTTCTAATTTCTAAAATCATGTGCTGTTGGAATTCATTAGAAGTGACGAACATTTATTTGAGGTTCTGCAATAGCTGGACTAAATAAAATGTATATAATATAACACTAAATTCAAAAGTATTATTGATCTGATTAGAGTGCTAATCTCCTGTTCTCAGCTTCACAATTCTCAAAAATGTATCAATTTTTATTACTGGATTATCAGTTTGATTTCCATTTACTGGGCCTTACTAAGCAAATTAGATAGTTTAGAGGAGAAAAAAACTAGGAGGTAGGCATCTGGGGTACTGCAGATTGCTAAACTTATGGAGAGTGCAAGCAGCTAAAAACAGAGGTAAAACCTGACAGGTGGTTTGCAGAAAGCAGTTACTCCTGGAGAGACGTGCATGTCACTGTAAGGTCTCAGGTACTTGATGTAGTCCTTTTGTTTCTGCCCCAGAGCTGTGTCAGAAACGCGACTTTTCTCAAGTTTTCTCC
>JAPSGF010000086.1:1371157-1454300 GCA_035772895.1 Perdix hodgsoniae
GGCACTGACTGGAATGCCAGGGAGAGACCAGACAGCCTCAATGTCTTGCTTGGCATTCATGCTGACTTGTATACATGTGATGTGAGCACTTAATTAGGATCTTTTATCAAGTGGGAGCCTTCTCTAGTTTCACGAATGTAGTTGTGTAATCTGCACACTGACAGCTTTGTCCCTACCTTCTTTGGCTCAGTTGAGTGTAGCCCCTTCTACCAGCTGCCTACAAATGTCATAGAATAGAAAAAGCTTGCACTGGTGGCCTTCCTTACCAAATTGCATATATGTATTTATAGGCAGAGTTCATATCCAATAGTGCACACAGAATTGTAGAAACTTCCATTAAAATGTAGATTGGCTACCAGTAATACACTAATTTTTAGCTCACTCCTTCTGCCCAATGCATTTGCTATAAACTTCTTAATTGTTTGTTTACCTAGAGGAAGTAACAAATATACACATCGTCATTTCTTGGAATAATATTTTGATGGAGTGGCCTCATGTGACACTCAAGATATCTTTTCCCCCCCATAAACAATGAAGTGTGTCATTCACGTCAAGTAGTGCTTTCAGTACTCTGGAAGGAAGAGACACCCTCCAGAGGGACTTTGACAGGCATGAGTGGTGGGCCCGCGTTAATTGAATAAGATTCATGAAGGTTAAATGCAAGGTCCTGCACCTGGACTGGGGAAACATCAAACATCTAAACAGGCTGGGTGATGAGCAGACTGAGAGCAGCCCTGTGGAGAGTAACTTGGGGGTTTCGGCAGATGAAAAGTTTGACATGAGTCTACAGTGTGTGCTCGCGTCCTGGAAGACTAACTGTATCCCTTTCTGTGTCAAAACAGTGCTGCCTTGCAGTGTGAGGGAGGTGATTGTCTCTACTCTGCCCTCATGAGGTCCCAGCTGGAGCAGTAGGAATCCCCAGTAGAAGAATAACATGGAGCTATTAGAGTGGGTCCATAGAAAGCCACTGGGAATATCAGAGGGTTGGAGCACCTTAACCGGAAAAAGTTGAGTGAGCTGGACTTGTTCAGCATGGAGAAGTCTCAGGGTAGACCTGATAGTGGTCTTCCAGTCAGTAAACACAGCCTACAGGAAGGCTGGGGAACAACTCTTTGTCAGGGAATGTAGCGAGAGGACAACTGGCAATAGCTTTAAACTAAGACTAAAAGAGATTTAGATTAGATGTGACTAAAAGAGATTTAGATTAGATGTTAAAATAATTTTATTTTATAACTACAAGGCTGGTGAGGCACTGGCACATGCTGCCCAAAGTTCTGGTCACCCCATTCCTGGAGGTGTTCAAAGCTAGGACTTTGGGCAGACTGGTCTAGTGGAGCTGTCCCTGCCCATAGCATGGGGATAGGAACTGCGTGATCTGCAAGATCTCTTCCAACACAAACCATTCTGTGATTCTGTAGTTCTATGATAGCTTTTAAGAGTGGAGTTTTTTGTTTGTTTTTGCCAGCTGTTGCTAATCTTTCTGCTTTCACTCTCTTGACATCACAGCCACGCATTTCAGCCTTCTGTAGTGTATAATCAAAGAATATACAGATATCATGATTAAGAAATATACAAGTTAGCCTAAACAGGTTATCACACTAAAGAAGAATGGACGGAAAGCTTACCCTTGTCCTGGGCTTGTTGAGAAGAATCCAAGAGGAGCAATCTCCAAAACAGATTGTTCCCCAGTGGCAGTCAGCTCTTAAATGGGGTCTAGGAAAGATGCAGCCAGGCTTCACCCCTTCCAGTAACACAGGAGAATTGTCTACACCTGTGCTCCCAGGGCTGACTCATTGCTCACTTCAGGTGGTCAATCAGAGTTTCTGGCTGTGATCAGCAGTTCCCATACAGTGGTTTTGGTAGAATGTGCTCTTCTGTGATCAATTCTATTTGCTTGCCTTTTAGGGTCTGCTCCCAGCTTCTCCCCAGTATCATAAAGCCAAGAAGAGGAAGGGGTACTCCCAAAGCAATACATCTAGATTCAGACAATACCCCCATGATAACTTCCCTATGTGATTAATGTAGTGTGAATTATGTAATTAATGTGGCTGTTTGCCCAGACGTGCTTATGGTACGTATTTGCAAAGGCAGAATTGTAAAGGGTTTGAGGTGAAATGTCCCTCCTCTTTCCGTTACTGAATAAGGTGACTTTTCAAGCATCCAGTCCAGCCACAGCTGTTGCTTTCAAGCTTCTCACCGTACAGCAAACCTGCTTAAGCAGCTATCCCTGATGTGGGACCTGCTGATATTCAGCTGGTCTGTATCTCACCTGGTGCTTCCCTTCTGTGAATGCCAGCACCTAGCAGTAGCTCAAGTGGCTCATGCCTGCACAGTGCCTTTTCCAATACCTGGAAAACTTCATTGCTTTCCCATTCATTTCTTCATTATTGTTTGCTGCCTCAGTTAGTCATTCTCTCCTTTTCAGATGCATGTTCTTTCCATCCAGATATTATGATTACACACACTGTAATGCACTACGAGACTTCTATTTCCTCCTCCACAAATATCTAAACTTATCTCTGTCTACCTAGCTAATCTGTCTATCAGATCCAAATGCCTCAGTACTTGGAGGTATTTAGGTTTGGGATTCTGATTCAGGCTTATATAAAAAAAATGTTGAAAGGTCACTGCAATTTATTTCATTCAGTAAATGAAGCTAAAAGATGTTCAGTGCCACTGTTAAAATGCATTGCCTGAAATATCTATCCACCTGCAAATAGTGTAATTGGATCTGGGAGAGTTTAATGTAAGTACTGCTTTACTTTTAATGCTCTCTTTTCATTGCTCCTTTAAATCTCATCAAAGGCAAGATTCCTCATAAGATGATGCCTTGGCATTTTCCCTCAATGATATTGACTTCTAAATAGCAGTGGAAGAATAAACTCGTAGATTAAAATGCCCATTCAATTGTCCTTCTGCGTCTATTATGCACATTATTTCCCACAGTGAATATTCAACATTACACTGATCATTAACACGGTGGGTGCTGTTAGACAATGAAAGCCAGCAGCACGCTAATAAAAGGTTTAACAAATAATACAATATCCTTAGCAATAACAACAGAGAAGTTGTTTTAGGAAAACAGAAACTGTGTGGTGGAGTACACTGTATGTGAGTCAGGGTTTTCTGTGCTAATGGGCAGATACTCTTTTATCACAGAATTGGGATTGCAATGCTAGCCCAAGATTTGAGGGAAAGTATCCCTTTGAATCAGTGGTGAGCATTACCTCCCACAAGCTCACTTTTTATGCTGCGCTGCTTAACTGCTCATCAAGACATGAATGCCAAGAAGTTTAGCGAGCACTTCCCAGGTTACTGAGTTGTAGTGTTACTCTTAGCTTCTTAAATTTGTAATTCTAATCAGAATTACAGAATATCCTGAGTTGGAAGGGACCCACAAAGATCACCAGCTCCATCACAGGACCACTCAAAAAGTACTTAAAGCAAGCAAAACGCATTTCCTGATCCCTAGACGAGTCTACACCCTGCTACAGGCAGGGTCACCTCCTCTAGACTAGGTTGCTCAGAGCTCCATCCAGCCTGGCCTTGAGTGCCTCCAGGAGGGGGCATCCACAACCTCACTGGGGAACCTGTTCCAGTGTCTTACCACCTTCACAGTAAATAATTTCTCCCTAGTATCTAGGGATCTGTGGAGGTCCCTTCCAACCCCTACAATTCTGTGATTCTGTGAAGTATAGGACTGCACAATAAGCGCTAAAGGGGGGTGGGAGAAGATGTTCCTTACTAAGTATTCAAGGAAGGACTATGGATGGACCAGTCTCCACTGTGGTCCTCAGGAGTGCTTATCGCTGCATACTACTCCCATTTCCCAAGGATCACAAAGGTAGTACTGGGGAGGGAGCTGAGGGAGCAAGCTGTGCCTATGTCAACCATTCAGGAAGAGGACCTTAAAGCAGTCAGGTTGTCCAGTTGAAATCAAAACACTTTTGGCCACAACTACAGACTCCAGACTACAGTCTCCACAGCAAGCTGGGCAGAAGTAGGAGCCCCAGATCTCGCAGCTTTGCTTCAGTTAATTCCAGTCAATAGCAAGGAACATGCTTGAGAAGAGTGTCTTGGTCATTCCACTAACTCCACTCCACTTGAATCCATACCCACAAAAGCTAATGGAAAGTGCCCACTTCTGCAATCTGTACTCTCTAGGAAGTGATGTGACTTGTGTATTTCTGCTTCAATAAGTTTTAAAAAAAAAAAAAAAAAAAAAGGAAGGAAAAATAACAGCTTGTGCGGTGACATCCCCTTCTAGAACTCATAATCAGAGCCCAGCAAGAGGGTCCCATTGTCAGGAGCACCCAAGCAGCTGTGGGAGTGTGAGATGATATGACCACCATTGCTTACCTGTTCTTCTCTGCTTTTTGAAACAGAACAAAAAGCCACACTTCCTCACAAGTAGGGCCACACTTGGAGCTGCCAGTCATAGCTACTTGTTCCTAACTAATGCTGATTTTCACTAGCAGTTTTGCACTTGCCACACTTGGAAATCTTATTAATCATCTGCTAGACAGTCTGATGTGGGCACAGTTGGTTTTGCAAAACAAATGTTCCATGCGGGTCAGAACAGCATCTTCATTACAATTTCACTGACCTCTGCCAAAAACAGCAAAGATGATATTTAGCTTTTATTATTTTATTATACTTACATAACTATTACTTGGATACTGTGCTGGGAGGGGGTTGATTTTTCACAAGGTCAGGTCCCCTGATGGGTTTAAGCAGTTAACCCAAGACATGTGAACAGCCTGACCAGCATGCAGACCAGCCCTTATTACAGAGGTCCCGTGTGTGTACTGTTGTGGTTTTCCCAGTACAGCCTTATTACATAACCAAGAAATATAGACGCTCACTTGAACAGAGGAAGGCAAAGGCCAACATCCAGTGGGATGGATGTCAGCTCCTGCCTGAGATCCTCTCGGTGAGTGAGAAGCAGCCTGCAGTGGTCACTGCTAGCAACGCAGCCAATGTTGCCTTCTCAGAGGAACCCTTCCTACACCCTTCTCTGACAACCAGTACACCCTCTTCCCCAATCTAAATATATAGTTTAAAGCCCTGCTAACTAGCCCAGCCAGCTTGTTCCCAAGAATATCTGTAATGTAATGCATTTCAAGACTCTTCCTTTCTTTCTAGGCTGTACTCATCTCTTAATCTAACTACAGGTTTTTAAGTCTTTTCATTCATCCTTATAAGTCAAGCTTACTTTTCACTTCAATGAATATGTTTGCTGCTCTGAATTTATCAGATCCTTTTTTATTTGATACAGAAATGAACAGACTATAACAGACTATCCCATGTGGGGTTTTGAAAAGATCATGCCTATATACCACAGTTTCATTAAATACTGCTCTGGCTTCTTTATTTCACTATCCTATGTTGCAAAAAACTGTCCCCTAACATTCTTTACATATCATTTCTTTGCAGGCTTATCTGATTGTGCGTGTCTTGGGTTATTCTTCCCCCCTGTGAATTAGAATAGCTTTTTAGTTTTGATTTTTATTCCACAAATTGTATCTTATCTTCTCAATTTTGTCCCTACATGCTCGATCAGGTTACATTCTTTCCAATTTTCCTTTTTTTTATTAGCAATTTCCCTCAATTTAATGTATTTGGAACATTCATTAATATGTCCTTTACTGTCTATACTGGATAATTATTAAAAGCATAAAAGAACAGACAAGTTATTAATCAACAATCTCTGCAGTGCCCCTGCTTCCCCTCAAGCCATCATTTCAACTATTTCTTTTAAATGTTTATTTTTATCTTCAAAAAACAATGATCACCTCTTAAGACCAGTAAGATACAATTTCAGTGAGATACTCATGAAAACATCATACAAATAGCTCCAAATATAACAGGAGGAAGTCAGATGAAAAGAGCACAGCAGCCTATTTCATCTTTGGAATCAACATATGTTGTATTCTCATTGCTGTTTGTTTCATAACGTCACAATTTTGTTTTGTAACCTTGACCAAAAAAAAGAAAAAAAAGGAAAAAAAAGCAATAATGCAATGGAAAGTACAGCCATAACAGCAGAGTGGCACAAGCCTAGGCTGCAGCAAATGAGAACGAGCCCAAATAAGCAGCCTAATTTTGGAAGACCTCCAGCAGGCAGGGACATCCAAAGAAATACCTTTACCTCCACTGCCAGCCCGTAAATGAGGTCGGCGAAGACTCCACCCCTTCCAGTCACTCAGGGGTGCTGCATGCACCTGAGCTCCCCTGCCTTGGCCCTGCCATCCCACCACGTGCTCAATCACTGTTTCAGGCCCTGACTTTGGATTTCTGCTACAGGTGCTCAAAAGACACGAGATTTCTGTTCCTCTTTTTATTTTCTAATTAACTTATTTGTCTGTTGAGGGAATTATCTCTCAGAGGGTAATGCAGATTGTCTTATAAATTACTTTTTCTGGCTTTAGAAGTTTGGCAAAGATTCTGGATGACTATATTTTTTCATATGTAATTGGTCAAAAACCAGGCCCAATGCTGGCTATGACCAGAAATCTCACCCAAGAAAGGTAAAACCCTGTTTTGTTTTAGCTTGTTTGTTGTTTTTTTTTTCCAGCATAATTCAGCTCTTACACTAATTTTCTGAAAAAGGATCATCTCCTTCTAATTTTTTCCATTTCAAGTCTTATATATTATAATAACAAAAAATTACTGAAATGCACATCAAGGAATCTGTCCAAAAACTGCAAAAAGGTTCATTAAACCCATGTGCTTCAAGAGGACCAAATTCTCCCAGTTTCCCCATTTACCACTGTACTTTCCTTACTGATGGATAAGTGGTTGCTCTTAAGTATCTCAGATTTCTCTCCTCGTGTTTTTGTGATTCCTGCTGCCTACACTGTCCCAACCTTCATGCTATTAGCTACACTTTCCAAGGCTTTCAGGAGCTGCATGGCTGCAGAGTAGCTGTTTCTCTGATGGTATTCATACCATAACTTGACCAGAACTGGAAAATAGACATCTTCTAAAAACTCTGTATGGCTTTTACTGATCTCTAGGCTTCTATGAAGCTTTGCACTATCTCAAATTTATAATGTTTACATGAGCAATATGGAGAGTTTATTGGCCAATACCAACGGAATGCAGTTGGGTTTCACCGACTCTCCATTTAGTGGGAGAAGGACACAGTAAAACCCCTAAGATACACTTACAATACTGGGAAACTTCTCCAAAATTTCTAGGTCTTTGCAAATCAACTTCATATCAATATTCCTCTTCATTACGTTTTTTTCCCTGCTCACTTAGCAACAGCATAAAATGTCCCATACCTTTGCATACATTGCTTACTCAGAGAAAACAGCTGAATTTTGTGTAAGCAGTGCACATATACCACGCTTCATTTGCCCACTTCTCTTTGTGATGGAAGATTTTCCTCACAGGCATTCAGTATTTCAACCATTCATAATTCAGATTCTTCATGATATGTAAATGAAATTGCAGAATTGCTGCCATAAACTCAGTAGGAAAGATAGCTTAAAGAAACTGGAGGTCTAAGCTGACTAATCCTCACTTGAACAGATAGCTGCACCATCTGAAATTTTGAAGGTTCTAAAACAGTGTTGAGTATTTCCAAAGTCGATCTTACTTCCTGCAAAACGGAACTCACAGCAAAAAAATAAGCCAAAAGTGCCTTGAATTAATCTAAAACAGTGGCACCAAAAATTGTCACAGAGACCAGCGAAACATGAAGTTTGAGCTCATTTCTGCCTAGTAATAAGCAAAGCTGATCAACCCCAAATATTAAGCTGATGAGTAACAGTTCATTTTAAGAACTAATGATGCTATACATCAGTATATATTGCAGCACTTCTTTAATGTTTATTAATTTTACAGAGACAAATGATGTTGCCTGAACTTGGTAGCTCAGTAATCTCCACCTCCAGCAGTTTCAGGTGGCTTAAAGCAGACCTTGTGAAGGAAAGTAAGATTAAAAACTCAAGATTGCTGCATCAAATAAGTCTACTGTAGTAGTAATAATCAAGATTGTACAGCACCAGTGCAAAACAATGTGAAATAAAGCTTCATCTCAACCTTAAAAATTGTGTTTTAAGTTATGAGAGCAGTTACAAAAATAATGCCTCCTATTTAATTATACTGGCCCACAACATCAGATGTGGATATGTTGGTGTGATGGCACTAGAGGCTGACCCTCCCCAACATTATTCCATTCATTTGGCCCTGCTGCAGACTCGGTGCCAGTGCTGGTCTGGCTGCTGGCTGAGCCCTGACCTCTTCCAGCTTGCAAGTGAGCCATGCCCTCATCTCCCAGCTCCCACTCAGCATCTCCTTCCCACAAGCCAACCATGACTCCCCACAGGTGTGCCCCAACCCCATCTTCTCTCCTGCTCTGACAGCAGAGCCACCTCAAGACTAGCACACAGCAGGCACAGGGCAGTCCTGCATGCAGACTCTCCATCCATGCTATTTTCCACTTATGGCTCAGTGAGCAGCCCGTGCCTCCACTCAGTCCAACACACCTTACCCTGAGCTGCCCAAACATTGCCTGGGAAACAAGATGACACAGCCAGAGGAATCACTGGCTGAAAAACAGCCCCACTGCATGCAGGCCAACTAGACCTGTGCTCATCTTCACCTCCAGCTCTGTACAGCTTTATGACTGAGTGGATTGGAAACATGTGTCCATCTGCCTCTGAGGTGCCATCTTATCCATCTAGAGACTGCCATGAAAGCACACGTGTTCTTCTTTGCAGACAATTTTTATTGTTGGCGTGTTTTCATTTTTAAAAACAATGAGAGCTTTAAGCTGTAAGAAAAGAAATGCATTTATTAAATCTCCAGAGACTGGCATGCTTCATCTTGTATATCTATGGATGATAGTTCTGTTTACTTTTACTGCAGTAGATCTCTGGAAACACGCAGCAGCCTCATCTTTTCTGCTGCAGATGTGAAATTCTCTTCTGGATGCAGGGTGCAACTACTGGCTGATATTAATTTCACTTGAATGGCACTTTCTGACAGAGCCCCCAAACGCCCAGTCAGAAGTGCACATGGGACCTCAGTGTGTTTTCAAAATACAGCGTATGTGCAAGTGCTCTGCTGACCTGCAGGCAGGGCAAAGATGACACAAAGTTTGTGGAGACAGCTGGTAACTGCACTGTCCTGTGTCCCTGCACGTAGAAACTGCTGGTAGGCCTGCTGTCCCGCTGCCTCCCAGAGCCCGGCTGTTAACTCCTCGGTGCTGGCAGCAAGCAGCATCAGTAGCAAGCAGCCAATTTGCTGTATCAGTTGCTCTGGCAGGCGGATAATTACGATGGTGAAAACTGAAACAGAGAATCTAGGCAGGTTCCTGAAACAGCCAGGCAAATCAGCTTCTGGCAGGTTTCTGATTCCTATTTTAGAATACATTTGCAGTTCACAAAAGAGCTCTGCAATTGAGCATTGACCTAATTATTAAACGCTGCTTTCTGAGGTCCTGTTTCCTATTTGCAGTTTAATGTCTTTTTTGTGAATTCTGCTTTAGAGACATTTTCTTTCCATTTTCTTGAATCACTACCCTAGTTAGTGCTTACGCCAACAGCCTTTGGGCTTTGTACTGAGGCTGGAAATCTTTCTTTCCTCCCTCCCCAAACCAACTATGTTCAAACACGGTGCTTGTGTAGAGGTGCTAATGTGTTTTCACTGGCCCTTTCAAACATAATTTAAAAGCTGGTAGTTGAAAGCATAAGGTAGGAAGAAAGCATTTGCGAAAGTATGTATTTTTCTCCCACTTTTTAAAGATCTAATTTTCTCTGAGAAACTGAGCCAGAGCTCATTTTATACACTTGGTTGGTTATATTTGAGTTACATTTCAATTCCAAATTTATTTATTTGGTTTACAATTCAGTACTGCTTAAAAGTCTTTGACGGCTCTTCAGACTTTACCCGTGTGGCCTCGCGCTCTCTCCACCGCATATCAGAAATGCATAACGAAGTGTGAGTGCTGTAAGCTTCTATTTGGAAGACAGTGTCACCCAGTCTAGAAATATTTTCCTGATTTCTCACTGGCAGTCCAGGGTTTTCTATAATATACAGCTCTTCAGATATTTTGTTCTTTCTTTTGATTAACTCTTTCAGACCATGTATTTTTTTGGTCTGTAACTGCAGTTTCACGTCCAACTAATGTTTCAGTATTCAGACTCCTGCAGAAGACCAATAATAATATTTTATGGTTAAATTTGAACTTTTCAGGTCTGAAATAACTATTTCTCCCTTCCCCACTGAAAGCCTGTCATACATTTGCCTCCTTTCATCTTTGTATATGCAAATACTATTTTCCCTCAGGATGGAGCTCCTCTCACACTCTTCCAGACATCTGTTGCCCCACACCTTTCTTTGTCTTCCTGATGCATTATAATGGGGGGTGAAGCCAAGTGGCCTCTTAATGGCATTTGTTTGGGTGATTTTTATTGTTCTCAAACATGCCTTTAGCCTCTGGACTTAAGACCACTCATTCATTTCACACCCAACCATCTGAGTAAACTGTTGGTGCCTTGGTGCTGCCTTATTATGGCTAAATCAGTAGGTTGAATATGCCTTAGGCTATGCTGGAGCTTGACTTGGTCTGTTAGAGCACAAGCATCCTGGGTTGCCACAAGCAAATCACTTATGATGAAGAAAATAAAACACATATGTTTAGGTGTCTAAGTCCTAGTATGAAATCCATCAGTTTTAATCCTTAACCCTCCTGGAATACTTCTTGCAAAGAGCTGGTCTGAAGATAGCTTTCAGAATCTGTGGAGAAAAATTAAGCTGCAAATGTTGTTCAAACACTTTCTCTGAGACTAGTTCGATCCAGGTTCTTGAATCTGTTCAGCCTGGAATAGTATAGGTTGAACTTGCATATTAAAAGCTTTCCATAGCGAAGTGGAACAGTTTGGAGTAACGTGCCATCTGTACAGCATAGCCTGAGACGTTCCTCTTTTGCAGCTTCTGTTTCTCTAAATGTGTTAACCAGACTTCCCTGACTTTAAATAAATTTCCCAGAGCGATCTACCTCATCAGGCATGTTCTTCCACTGCCCCTTATAGCATGGCTGCATGCTGCCTAAGTGAACCAATATTTCTTATTTAGTAGCTAAAGGCCCATAATTCATATGCAGGAGAGAGCTATTACAAAGCATTCGTGGATAACAATACATTTTTTTCTATGCTGTAATAAACAGCATGGTCTAACATCACAAATAGTGCAGTGCAGGGGAGGATGCCTTAAATATGGGTTTTTTTTGTCATCAAGTTTGCACAGGTATCTTTTGTTTGATAGGGGCTGAGAGCATGTTAGCATAGGGAAAAACATTTGATTTGTTTTTGTCAGTACCTTACTTTCTTTGCTTCCTGCACACGAAGATATTCAAGCAATTTTTATATTATTGTAAACTGAATTAAGTTGTAGGCTAAAAAGAGCAGTTGGGGGGGGGGATGTTGCTTATACGTGCAGAATATGTAACAATCTTGAGAGTTTTTTGCTACGAGGCATGGTTTGTTTTTTTCCTAACTGACATCCCAGATGAATGGTTTATTTTTCCAACAGACAAGCTAGTTGACAGATGCTGCAGTAGCGCAATAGTTCAGCCTGTCCAGCGATGAGGCTCTGGTGCGTGATGTCATCACCACGAGCTCTAGAGCTTCAGGTCAGGGAGCAGATGTCAAGCTGATGGTCTAAACCAATTTCCAGTCAGACATCAGCACCCTCAGCTCCAGCTGTGGGACATCTGCTTCCCACCCCTTTCTTCCCCCCCCCCCCTCCCCTTCACCCCATGAGTTTACCAGGTGGAATGACCAATAAATCTACAATTATGGGATGAGGGAGACAAGCAGGTCACGTGGAATGATTAACTTGGTGTTTTAAAGATGAGGGTCTTATGAGAAAGGGGAGCAGCACAATGAGAAGCGTGCCCAGGAGTGGTGCAACTCCTTGGAGTAAGGTCAGATAAACCCATTGACTTCAGTACGGTAATTGCAAGGTGTAGTATTTTTCCAAAAATGGAAAATTAATGGAAAAAATAGCCTCCTTTTTAAAAGTCCTTATAACCTATTATGTGTCTTCTTGGAATAAGCCTATAAAAGATAAGTAGGAGGAAAAATTTTAACCCTGGAAAGTGAGTATGTTGAGGTTGGTACCTGATAGCCTGTGGAAGATCAAACTCCTGTAGCTGTTTCCAGACCTTCTAGGCAACAAAATCTGACCCTCAGGGCTTTGTAGTAATTTCTGGAGCACCTCTACCTACTCTGCAGCCCGAGCACTTGGTGGGGTATAAGATGAGCAGAAAGTACCTTTTTATTCTCTACTGTGTTAGGATAGCTTTTTTCTCATAGTAAAGCTTAAGTGACTTGTTTCTCTGTATTTCTGCTTCAAAGACAGTGGGCATGAGAAGTCAACATGCTGTTGTTTGCTACAAAAAATAAGCCCACAAAAGAAGTATAATAGGTGTGAAAAAGAAGATGCATCTAACTGAACTACCACCTGCTTTGCTAATGGCATAGGAGCCCCATGAAGGCTGAAATAAGGTTATTTCCCTGTTTGAATTTCCTTGAAAATAATGGTATGATTGTTCATTTTCAGAAATGTTACTATTATGTAAAAATATTATCTTCTCCAAAAAGGCTAATGAAGAATGCTCTCCCATAGGGTGGTTACAGAAATCACAAATGTTTGGAGGATGGATGAAGAAGGAAACATACTGTCCTTATCCTGCAATATCAATTTCATTAGCAGCATAGAAAACGCTGTAAACATTTGAGAAGGGTTTCCTTTCTGCACTGGGACAAGACTAATGCATATCCAAAATCACCAGTGACTGGACTGCCACCCAAAGGAGCCTACAGCCCACCAACTGGGTGTTGACTCTACCCTGGGCTTTGATCTGTGGTCATAGTTGGATCAGCCATTCAATTTCACTAATCTGCATAATGTCGAACTGAGTCTTCCTATTTAGCCACTTTGAACAAGATTACATCCTCCTCTGGATTCTCCAGGGGCAGAAAACCTGTCATTAGAACGAAACAACAACAACACAGCAGCATCTCTAGCTGCTGAAGATACGCATGCCCTATCTCCATGGACTTTTTTAGTAACATACTGTGTGTTTAATCAACTTTATTTTTGGACTTTGAAAGGGGGTCTGAAAGTGTATACTGTAAGGAAGCAACACCAACACTGAACTAAAATGACAAAATAAGTTTTAGTAGCAAATTACTCATAATATAAATCTTACGTGTCTGCTGATTCTTTCTAAGAGTCTTACTTTAAAGTGCAAAGTTTGCTGGTGACGTTTCACCTGTCTCCTCAGTTTTACTGAGGACAGACAGCAGGACACCTTTCCTTTTAGCTATAAAATGACCTTCAGCCAACCAGCATCTTGTTTTCACACCATAACTAGGCCAGTTCCAGCAGAACCTCATCTGAATTTTTCAGTTCCACTCTTGGGCTCTAAATGAGGCGTCACACATACAAAAAATAAAAATCAAAACCAAACAAACAGGTCTATGGACTGCTAGAGTGCCTCATTCTAAAATCAGCTCAAAATTGATATAAAGAGGATTATTGGGCTCTGATTGAGTTAACAAAACAACATCTCTAAAGCAGCTAAGAGAATACATCAGAAAATGAGAGAAATCTTTTGCCTTCAGTGGTTCAATTCAAGAATGTCCCAGCACAAAGCAGTTTGATCCAGTTGCTGCAAATGCTGTTGTCTGCATTAGAACTTAAATAAGTGAGTCAATTTTGCTGTTTCCAACAGTTTCATCTCTGTCACGACCATTACATGATAATAAGCACTTCACAGAGCAGCTTCATCTTCTAGCTCAAGTTAATTACTGGTCAAGGAGAGGCGGTGTGCCAGCTAACAAGCAGCCTAACACCTACTTTTTCCCAAGCTACCTTCCATCTCAATCTGGCTGTGCTTCAAGAAACAAACTAAAGACAGCCAAGATGGCTGCTGTTCCTTGACAAACAGCATTACTCCATCTCCTCCCCTGTCATTCCTTCTGATCCACAGCATCTCCTGCACTAGGAAATGGAAAAAGTTCCCTCATTACAAAGAGGGAGAACGGGCCAAATGCAATCAGCTCTTCTGTAATACTTCCCACTGGAATAATGCCACCAGTGCTGCTGAGCATTTGTCTCAGTCTCTGGGAATTCTGAAGGTTTTGTCTGTATACTTTCCTTTTGCCAAAAGTACTGCTGGTGACTCTGAGCATTCATTGCCTGGTAATGTAATCACTTGACTTTCCTGACAACTTTTAATTTGAGCAGCTCCACTGCTATTAAGCGGTAAACATGAAAAGCAGCATAGATAGAACATCAGTCTTATTTTCATCAAGACACTGTGAGAAAAGCCTCAATTATCACACAAATCTCCTTAAATAATTCTGCAGGTACCATCATTGAAATTACTCATGTTCTTAACTGCAGTGGCCTTTTCCTGTTTCATGCTGTGGCTGAACCACTGTCATTTCCAGATCAATTTGTAAACGTCATTCAACTTAACTGATGCAACACACACCAGCCTTTCCTTACAAGTTTTAAGAGCATTTTATTCTGTTTTTAAAGACACGCTGCTAGTGTGAACCATGTCAGAATTAACAATGTAACAGCATTATCTTCCTCCTCTGTGTCGGCATCCACAAATACATTTTTTTTTTAAACACACAGCTTGAATTTTTAAGCCCACAGCTGCCATAGGCATCACATATAACACAGTGTGCATCTTGCTGACTGAACCTTCCTTTTAAGGTAGCCCTTCCCGCTTCTTTTTGTATGCTGAATCCAAAAAAGCATCTGTGTGATATGATTGGGGTTTTAAGGTTTATGTACAGCTCATAACTACAGCTATTTGGGACCCACTTGTGGCCATTTGTTTGCCTCTCTTAATTGTGGTGTAAAAGACCAAAAGCACACTTGGCAAACCTTGCAGTTTTCTCTCATTTATGTTGCGAGCTTCTGGAAGAGCAGATCTGTTTTCTTAACCCAAAAAAGCCACACTTCTCAGCACTAAATTGAGATTTAATTGCAACAAGAGAAAACGATTTACCTGTTTCTTTTCTGCTCAGAGGCAAGAGGATTCAAGGCTGAAAGGTGATACAGCAATAATATGACGCGTGCTCCAAAAGTAATGCCTCCTATTTTATTACATTTGCCCTTCCTGCCAATGCTCTGCTATATTTTATTGTTGCATGACAGATGGCAGCAGAGGGGCAGTATGATAAAATGACTTGTGACATGGAAGTGTGTATGAAGCAAAAGTGTCACTGAATTCCTCAGTGTGGAAAAAATGGCATCCACTGGCATTCATTGATGCTTGCTGAGTGTTCATGGAGACCAAACAGTGGATGTGAGCACAGTAAGGTGCTGGGTGATGTATTTCAGCCATGGCAACAGCAGGTCACCTCTGCTGCTGCAGATCTTTATTAACATGGCATACAGACTCTTGTTCACTGCTGGAGAACATGCATAGCTAATGGGGGTGACTGTGCTGAAAAATAGTGTTCTGTAACTGAGAATTTGCTCAGTCAAATAGAGTTATTGTGCTCTTTTCATCTGTTGCAGTTTCCATGGACATAAATAGGAAGCATTACTTTTGGATGGACCCATATTCATGGTTAACAAATGCAACACTAAAGTCATTGGTAGTACATCCCTTCCTGACCTTCAAATTTGTTTCAAAAGCTCCGCAGCAACTTCAGCTCAACACAAAGAAGCTGAAAATATTATTAAAACGATTATTAAAAAGACACAGTCAAATTCCTTACTCTGACTGACCTCTTGCCTTGTGAATCCTGCACGTTCACGATGTACAGGAGTCTGGTGTTTCCAGTGCTGCTGGCTGCACTATACAGTTGCTATTAGCTACTGTTTTCTCATGGCAAACAGGCTGGGGGAGGAATAGCTTCAGGGCCAGCTCTCAATGCAGTCTGTACAGCACGTTTTTGTAACAGTGTGCTGTGAATGTTGTGAACAAAGCCTCTCTTACTTCCGCATCAAGTGCTGTGACAGCTTGAATGGTGCCATAGGCACGAAAATGAAGAGTGCTTTTCTGCATCCTCGTCCCACAGAACGGAAAATACCAATCTATGCTAACTCAGGGGGCCTTCCAGCCATCCTTTAGCAGGTATCCAGGATGCTTGTGCCCCCAGACTCCCAGTGCCCAGGCTGACACCAGGCTAGTCCTTCCGTGGAAGCCAGGCTGTGCTTGGGTACGTCTGCGTTAGCACTGCTGCTCAGCTGAAGACTGCACTTTTAAAAACAGTTTCTTGATGCTCCCTGTTCACTGTGCTTGGGTTCATACTGCCTGACCCGGAGCACTTCTGCAGGAGCTGAACTGAAAGCTGTCACTGGGAGCACACTGCAGCTAGCCTAACTAAAAACTCCTGGAACACAGAATGCAGATGTTGGTCCTCACAACATTTTGCTCCTAATGTAGAGAGAGAGACATCATTTATTGTTTGTTCTCTGATCTCTGATCCACTTTGTACCTTGAAGCACAGCAATATGCACAGAGCAAATCAAGTAATACATATATTCCATTTGTTTGGATGCATGTCTATGTAGGAAGTTACCATGAAGTTTGAGTAGCACTGCAAACATACAGTGCCTTGCGTCCTTCAATAGATCACTCTTATTTTCCTGTATGAAAATAAAATCTTCTCCTTTAATGAGAATTTAAAAGCTGTCTTACAGCTCATTTAGTTTCCTATGCTTATAAGCCTCCAGGTGTCATCAATGCTGGAATTCTTAAATATTAATCTGAACCAACACTGAAAATGGTTTTGGTAAATTGTGTAAATTTCTCTGTACTGACATTTGAAACGAAACCCCTCTTACTGCATTTTTCCACAATGAACTACAATTTATTGAGAAATCTTGAGTTCTTATTAAGAGAGTCAAGGCAGGAGGTAAGTTAGATTCAACGATCCATTTAAAATATCTGAAACTAGTTAGTTTGGATTATTTATTTTCTTTTTAGTACCACAGTGTAGATAAATTCAATAGAGATCACACTGATATTATTATTACTCCCTCATTGTCCTTGATTTTTAGCTAAATGGCTTGAGAGAATCCTTCGGACTGCAAAGCCTGCCATGCAGCAAATATAAAACTTCCAGGTGTGATGTTGAATTTGCACAATGAATTGTATTAAAGAGGCATTAACCTTTGAGGTGAGAAGCTAGATAGGATCCACACTGTTGGATTTTTCCATGTTTGTTTGGCTGCCTGACATGTCGCTATTCAAGAGGTATTATTTCATCTCAGAGCCTCACGGACCTATGTTTGCTATGAAATATAAAAACTAATTTCCAAACTACTTGCATTTTAGGTGCTGTATTTCTTCTCCCTTACAGAATGTTTTCTGTCTTGGTGTTTTAAGTGGGCAAATCCAGATGCTAGCAGAACATCTTTTCATCCTGAGCTTAGCTGGTAGAGTTTGATGTACTAACTCAGAGGCTAACTTATTTTGGTTTTTACATCAAAACCCTTTGTAGAGAAGCAACTTTTGGACAGATGGCACAGCCTGCAATCAGAACAGCATTGCTGTCTGGCTGGGAGGCATAACACCATCCACCTGTGTTTGGCATCTTGGTCAGATCTGCACACGGGAACAGTTTACAGTGCAAGTTTTCATCCATACCGGAAAAAGTAGTGGAAATATAATGGTACATACTATTCTTATGAGTTTGCTGGCTTGATAAATGCTGTTAATATGTGTACCTGCTTAGCACTTTCAAATCTAAGAGCCAAATAGCTTACAGATACTTTCTTGGCAGAGCTACACTCCCCTGCGCTCCACCTACCATTACTCTGGAGATAAACACAAGAAGAAAATAAACATCTTCATACATAGCCAGTTTAATGAAGTTTCTGTTTCAGGGTAGATCTGCATATACTGCCTTTAAAACTGAGTAAAACTTTAATTGCAAGGTGGCTTGAATTCTGTTCGTCACAACTGTGTTCTTGGAACTGGAGATTACAGACATAAAGAAAAGATCATAGAGACTTCCCAATCTAAGTAATTTTCCCTGAAATAAACTGAAAAATTTGCTTTAATATACAAGTACACCCTGGTGCAGCTGGTTATATAATTCCTATATATATTTTGCAGGAAACTCTATACCCTTCTTTTTTAACAAAAGAACATATATACACAGGAAAAAAAAATGGTTATACTTAAGTAATATGCATGCCTGGCCACTTAGAACAAATTATTAATATTTTGTACATGCACAAGAACACTTCACTTACAGAGAAAATTGCTGTACTTATTTCACTGCTGTTACTGATGAACTTACATTGTCCTTCCCCAATGCATTCCTATCTGCAATATGATTTATCAGCACTAAGAACTTAGCTTGCATCAGCTGCGCTGAAGAGAGCTGGCTGAAGTCAGGGGAGGAGAGACCTCATCACTCTCTGAAAGTACCTGAAGGGAGGCTGTGCTGAGATGGGGGTCGGCCTCTTCTCTCCAGTATCTACTGATAGTGTGAGAGGGAGCGGACACAAGTTGTGCCAGGGGAGATTCAGGTTGGACATTTGGAAACCCTTCTTCTTCAGAAGAGTGGTCAGGCTCTGGGATGGGCTGCCCAGGGAGGTGGTGGAGTCACCAACCCTGGAGGTGCTCAAGGAACATTTGGATGTTGTACTGAGGGATGTGGTTAAGTGGGGAAATATTGGCGATAGGTGGACAGTTGGACTGGATGATCTTGGAGGTCTTTTCCAACTTTGGTGATTCCATGATCTAAGTCATATATGCAGAAGTTCAACTTAATTATTTTCCAGTTTGAAAAATCATTCTTAACCTGAAATAAGCAACGTTTCATTTCCTTGTTTTTCTCATTCTCTACCCACAGCTACAAAAACAATTATCTCCATGACAGGTACCAAAATTTTGCTATGTGCTTCTCTCTCCCTTCAAGAACACACTCAGCAATGCTTTTTGACAATCGATCAAAATTAGTCCAGTATTCATTTTCAGCACAGTCTTCACAGACACTTTCACTTACCCATCTCTGGGGTATCTATTTGCTATTCAAGTTGAGAAGTAGGAGTCAGGCCTCATGGGGCTTCCTTTTCTCTCTCTCCTGATTCTGAGTAGTTTCTACACTCATCTACAGTCTACACACACCCCAGGGATCCAAAATTCAAAGTCACCCATCACCTTCTCTCCCTTTTGAAGATTCATCTTCTTATATAAGAATAGTACCTGAAGCTCAGCTTCTGCCTGATACCAGCATTTCTAGGTGTGTCCCCTGCAAAGGCTCTCAGTTTACCTCTCTGGTCTTATAACCCAGTTTGCAGCTAACAACACAACCCAGCTGACTGGGTACCAGGCAGAAACTGCAAAATTACCCCGTAGATTTAATACAAGTTCTTACAGCCTAAAGCTACATCCCATTTCCTTGGCCATCAGAGAAATAATTTTATCATGGTGACTCTGTTTCTCCATCTGTAAAATGAGTGTAGTAATACATATGCAAACCCTAATAATAAGAGTCCAAAAAGTCAAATGCATTTGACAACTGTTTCATACCCAACTGAAACATCTTACTGAACTGTAAAAGCTTTTCCAGATAACACAAATATTAAATGAAATTTATCATGGCAGTAATAACAACCATGGTGATAAATTAATCCAAAGAAATCAGCAAGCAACAAAAACTAAGAATAACCTTACAATAAATTCAGAGCATGGCAGTTTTTCTCACATCATAACTCCTGGATAATATTCCAGCTTTTCTGTTTTCAGACAATAAACCTCTAAAAACTGCACGTCAAGCTGCTCTTTCTGCTTTAAGAAAGTGGGTCTGCAGCGGAACTGTCAGGTCACGGTATGAACTGGTGACTGAGCACCTGGTGAAAGGTTTGTCTGGCCCAGGGAGCACAGACAAACTGTTTGTACCTGTGCTCCTTGTGTGACCAGGAGGGGTGGAGGCACCCTATGCTCACGTAAGGGCCAGCCACAAAAGGGAGAGCATCTGTTGGACCTAGGCTGCTTCTGAAGAAGTGCTGCATAGCCAGAGATTCCCTTCACCAGTTGGGTGAACTCAACTCTTCTTTCTGCAAGCATGTAAAATGTGTTTTTAAGTTTATAAGTCTAAAAGGATATTTAATACATTTGAGTCTAACCAGATAAGTTAAACTGATGTGTGTCATGACTTCAGCGTACGCCCTGTCACTGTTCTCATAACTACAATCTGTGAAACAGAATCATTGGTAATGCTAATAGGATGGATCAGGAAGAAATGAGTAAACACACCTGCAGAGCATTTAATCATACCCCTTTCCCTATAATTGGGACTTGAGGTGGTGATTTCATTTGGAGCAGGACTGGGCTCAACTAGAAACCAGCGTTTTCAGACTGGAAGAATGCTGAGGCCATACTCACACTTCTGTGTAAGGAGAGCTCAACACGGAAAAGTCTTGTTAATTGCAGGAGGAAGGCTTGATGGTAAACAAAACTGACTAGATTTACTCCAGCTAAGCATGGGAACAAGAGTAAGAAGAGTCAGCAGCCCTCATGCTTTGTGAGCATGAAATGAAACTGTCCTTCTACCTTTTGACTTATGGCCCAGTTTTGCTGCTCCAGAGATGAAACTGCAGCTATGCAGTCACGCTCGCTATTCAATTCTGGGACACGTATTAAACTTGCACACAGAACAGCCTGACCCAGCACAAACTAAAGGCTAAGTTCTGAATGTAACAGTACCAAACCAGCATGTGAACAGCTGAGCTCCCGATGTCCACAGCCTTCTCCAATTAGTGGTTAGGAATCAGTGAAATAATCAAGATACACCTGAGCATTTTTTGACTCAGAACATCTTGACAGAATGTTATACATGGATAAATATATAGAATGGGTTAAAATCTCGTGCCGGTGGAAACATCCCGGGCTGTATGTAGTGGCAGGCAGCAAGCAAAATAACAAGGTCTTGCTGTGAGAGAAAGGCAAGTGGTTTAGATTAGCTCCTCAGTATTGGTACAAACAAGGTCAGAGCCTGAGATGCCTGTGTCCCTTACACAGACCAGTGTCCCTTACACAGACCCAGTGGGAGAGCTGAGGGTTTCATTAATGGACAGCCCACAAGAGGCAGAGCAAAGTAAGAACAGAGAAGGACATAGGGAAGGTAGAGTGGGTGGTCCTGTTTGTAACACAGGAGCAGTATGAAATAAACTTTGAAGGCATCGTAATTAAATTGACAATTATTTCTTTAGTGATAACTTGCAAATCAAATAGTTAAAAATAACGAAACATTCCCTTGGGAGCAGATCGATTTTTGTACTAAGCGGAAGCAACAATTTGTAAAAGGATGACATCTGTATGTATGTACAGAGAGCCTTCCCAGTGCCTACAGGTAGATGCACAGAACCACCCGGGGACAGAGCGCATCACGCAGCACGAGGTGTGCAACTCACCAGCTTCTTTCACAAGGCTTCTGTAGCGGGCATCCTCGGGGCCGCCGACTGAAGGTAAGGGTTTATTGTTTTGTTTGAGGCATGCGGAGCTGGCTCCCGTCCAAGCAAGGAGCAGCCCGAGATTAGCACCTTTATCAGGTTCCTACAGTCTCCTACCGGATTTGCTGAGAAAAGGCACTAGCAAATACGTACGTAATCTTTGCTTCAGTCTTAAGAGGCGAAAAGCATAACAGAGAGCAGAGCTAGACAGAAGTCTTCCCCGGGGGAAGAGGCAGAAGAAATACTGGAAGAAATTGGAACGAATGCCAGCATAAACGGTACATAAATTACAGGACGTTAAGACTGACAAAAATCAGGACCCAGAAACGTTCTGAAGAACCAGGCAGGGGGCGGGAAGTACACTTCAGCGCCCTTCGGTCCTTTTGTAAACGAGGCGCCGTGACCTAGGGCAGCCTGGAGTAGCAGCTGTTCGCAAGAGCGGGTGGGAGCGAAGGATGCTTTCGTTGTTACCGCCACAGACGCGGCTCGCTGTTCGCCTCCTGTGGCCGTGCGGGCCGCCCCCCCCCCCACACACGCACGGGCAGCACGAGGCGTTACAGCTTCCCGAGCCCCGCTCGCGGCTCCGGGCGCCTCGCCCCGCTGGCTCCGCCCGCCCGAGGGGCCCCTGGAAGAAGCTCCACTCCGCAGCCCGGCCTCGCCGGGGCGGTCGGACGCTTGTTCGCAACGCGTTTCCACGCCGGGATCCGCGGTCGCGGTGACGGGGCAGAGGCAGCGGAGCGATGCGGGAACTCAGCGCGCGGCTCTCGCGGTCGCCGAGCCCGGAGCAGCATTTCGAAGGGGTAAACGTACCTGGGAGGAGCGGCACCCGCCGGGACCGCGTTAGGTTTAAGCTCGCGGGCGGCAGCTTCAAACCGGGACGACCCGGGGCGCCTTTCCCCGCCGCGCTCGCGGTTCGGTAACAACGTGGGTGCCGCACGCGGGGGCACCACCCACCCGCCGCGGCGTCGGGACGCCCTGGGGCAGCCCGCTCCCAGCCTGGCTGTTACCGGCGCCCCGCCGTCCCTCCGAGGAAAACGACCCCGGCGGAGGGCCGGGCACGGCAGCACCTGCCCCGCCGCCGCCGCGAAATGGCCGCCTCCCCAGCCGTGCCCCCCGACGGCAGGCGGCGCTGCGCGGTCGGCTGGCGGTGGGCGGAGGGGCGCCGCGATGGAGCGGAGGACGGCCGGCGAAGGGGAGGCAGCGGTCGCGGTGAGAGAGGGCTGCGGCTCGCGGCGACGACGGGGGGCGTGCGGGGGGGCGTAGCGGAGGTGGCGGAGCCGCCGACCTCGGGCGTCCCGCGCGTCTTTTGCGGAAAGGTGGCCGCCGTGAGCCGGGACCCCCGCGCTGCCGGCTGCGTGGCGCGGCTCCATAGCGCTGAAGGTAACGGAGTTCGGCGTCGTTCGGAGGGCTCGGGGCTGCCGGGAGGAACGTAGCGGAGCACTTCTCCTCTAACCTGTTTTTTTTAGGGTGTTTCTCTTTAGTTCTAGAAATGGGGTTTCTTGGGTTGTCGCTGGCGTGGGGTGACGTACTCTGACATGCGGGCACAGACGAGCTCCAGCTCCAGGAGTTCGAGCTCAGCCCAGCTCCGGCCGCGCTCCGGGATCTCTCGAGGTCCGTTCGACATTCGCTCGGGTTGCCGTGTCTGCGAAGGGACGCGTACGGCCGGTGTGACTGATGGTGGCTTTCAGTTCGGATCTTAAGCTCTGAGTACGCGTGTCAGTTATAGCGATGTTTGTGACGCGTGCTACCGAAAGTTTGGGTGTTGACACGTTGTCAGTGACAGTGAACAGTAAATTGTGAAGCAGGGTTGGGGGTCTGCGTTGGCTGTGAACAGCACTGAGCGGTGCTGACGTGCCGTGTTCAGCACTGGACCTGAACGCAGGGGTTGAGCTTTGTCCCAAGGACGAGAGTGTTGTAAGACCCTCGATGCCCGTGGTCGCCTTTAACAGCGCCTTTCCCTAAGAGAGGATCTCTCCTTTCTGTGCAGCACTGAATCAGGAGTTACTTTTACAAGTAGGAGCTTTACAGCACAGCTTTTATTCCTGAGGAGGGTTGGCTGAGTCCGTAAAATTGGCAGACTTCAGATGAGGATTTATTCTTGGTGCAGCCCGCAGTGCCAAAGTTGTTCAGCAGGAGAGGATTCTTTCGGGTCTCCTTATCCACCACGCTGGAATTCCTTGAGGATGACCTTCAGAGAAAGAACTCAGCTTTGCTCAGAGGATCACATACCTCTTTTATTTGCTCCTCTTAAGTCTTCCCTAAAACAATAAATAGAGCATTTGGCAGAAAACCCACGAGTGAACATTCAGCACTTCCTCTGCCTTATGGATAAGCCAGTAGACATTCAGACTTGTTACGGGTCCTGGAAAGGTTTCAACCCAACACAGAAGATCAGATTTGGTGCTGCTACAGGGAAATGTAAGGTGGGGAAATGGGTAGTATTTCTTTTAGTTCCTCATTCTTTATGTGAAGAAAGAAGGGTAAAAATTGGGTGTGTTTTTTTTTTCTTTTTTCTGGGTCACTTGTAGTTGTTTAATCAGCGTGTCCATTTCTCTGAAATCTCAAGATTTCTGCCTTTAAAAGAATATTGCCTGATATTGTGAATCTGAGATATTACTGCATTTGTTAGGAGATGAACAGCGCTTGGCCTTGTGCCTCTGGTCTTGCGCCTAGTAATACATTGTGGGAGCGGTGCGTTAGCTGTCAATACGTGTCTGTCATCTCTTAGGTCTTAATTATAAAATGGTTTTAAAACGGCATGCAAAGGAAACTTTCAGCTTGGTACATAAATGTGGCAGAGCCCTGTGTATGAGCAACTCAGTGCCCCACATCTATCAGCACTGTGTCCATTAATAAAGCCCAGATTTGTTTCTGTGGCTTCGGTTTCAAAGCCCTAAAATATGTACGAGTTTTCAGTACGGTGGTTGGATGTGGCTTTTTTTTTATGCCTCCTTTAGCAGTTCTTTGCTTGTAAAACAGTTGCACTTCTTAGAACAAGATTCGGGCAGGATTGAAATAGCTGTTGGATGCTTTTCCCCTCTTCTCTCATGTTTGATTCCGAGAACAATTTCAGGACAGTGTGAGGTTGCTGCTAAGTAATCTGTCCTGTATCAGGAACTACTGTCTGGAAGGGAACTGTGAGTCAACCAAATGCTGGATAGCTTTTGATGTACTGTGGAAACCCTCTGTAAGAAAGTTGCACTTCTGTAGCAGAAGATCTGTCTAGAATCGAAATCTAGTACCAGAATAACTGGTGGGAGCTGCCTGTGTAGTAGCTAACCTACACTAGTGTCCTGCACCTGCATGTTGGCTTTTGAAGTCCGAGCACAGCTGTTATCTTAACTTGCTCCTGGCAATGCTTTGGTTGCTTATCTTGAGCAATCGGGAGCACAGAAGGATTGGATGTGATTGCTGTGTCCTGCCTTTGCAAGGCAGAAAGGTGGGGAAGCATCTTGAGACTGAACAGATGAGAAAATACATTTCCAATTTGTGTTATTAAAGGAAGAAACAGAAAACAGGAGTAGTAAAAACTCCAAATGTCTCCTAAAGCTATAAATGGTCGAGGAGGCTGGATCGTATTTTAAAAACTGTGTAGGTGCTCTAGGACCAGAATGTTTGAATTTTGTTCGCAGCTAAGTCTTGTTTAGGGGGTTCAGAAACTTTGTCAGGTGTGTGTAGATGATGAGGATCAAGATTGCTTTTTAAAGAAGCGCCAAAATAATTGAAATGGAAAAGAAACTAAGAGAGTCTGACCAGGTACCTCATAAAATGTGCAGCATAGGTTGCACTGAGTTAAGTAGCTTATTTGCTTAATTAAGGCATCCATTTTGAGTCATTTGACTTGCACATTTCCCTACTCAGATTAATGTCTTCATCACAGTGATCATTACACCATTTTATATTCAATGAACCTTCACGCTTTTTTTTTTTAATCAGTCAGGTATCTTTAAGTATTCATAATAATCTTGATAACTTCAAGATGCTTTTCCTTCTTTTCTGGTGAGTTATAATTTATATCCTTATTCTGTATCACAGCTGAATCCATATTCCATTTTAAGATGCAGTGCAGCCACAAGTCAGACTCTTGCTTCTGTTTGTTTGCCTAGTGTCTTGTTGTGTGGAACCTTTTTCCTGCTCCTTGCTTTTCTTTTTCAGTGGGCTGAAGATGCCAAGGTGAATTCAGATTCTGTGCAGCCTGGTTGAATGTTAAGCAGAACCAAGATTTAAAAAAAAAAAAAGTGTTTGAAGACCTGGCTAATGTAGGACAAGCACTGATGGTTGTCTCTGGCTTTCACCTGACTGCTCAGAAGAACAGGCTGATGCTCCCCTTTGTTACTGAAGATGAGAGAGGGGCCAGAGTCCCTCTGCTTCCTTGATGCTGCCTTTCTGCCCTGATCAAGTCAAAACTCGTTTGTAATGTCACGCTAAAAGGCAGTGTGCTTTAGGATGAGTGTTTTACACTGAAAAACTGTCAGTGCTTCCACTAACCTTAGGTGCGTGTGAATACATTGCAGAGCGATTTCTGTAGCATTATTCCTATTAAATATTTAGAATCTCTGCATCTTTTTCACCCTCTTGGGTGGGGGGGGGAGAGGAGGGGGAAAGGATAGTCTCACAGCTTCCTAACATGAACTGACATCCTTGTTAAATGTTCAAGTTATACCAACAGATGTGCCATTTCAGAACCGTAATGACGATAAAATCTGAAACTTGGAAGTGAGAGACATTTGTGGTATGTTTTCCTAATGGCAGAAAACAAAGGGAAGAGTTTAAATGACTGTAATTGAATCAGGTCGTTTTATCATCTTCCTACTCCGAGTTAGAAAAGGTGCCAAACAATCTCTTTGTCTTTCAGGATTCTAGATAACTAAATTAAAAGTTGTAAGGGTCATTAAAACTGTTAAATGTGGCGCCAGCTATTGAGAAAAATTAACGCATAGTAGCTTTGTTTACAGGATATCCACACAAATAATGGCTCTCTGTGCTTCCTTGGTTGGCCAGTGCATTTCATTTTCTGAGTGATCTTGGCAGAACTCGTCAAGTTTGTTGAAAACAAAGGTTCCAACTAAGGTGTGTTAAATTGGAGTTCTGCACAGCTGGCAGGAGGGAAATCAATATTGGGCAAATGGAAAAGAACATGAGTGTTTAAAAGGAAAAAAAAATGTAAGGAAGACTCTAGGAATATTAAAGCAACAACAATTAAACAAAAATAAAGCATTAAAATGTAATCTTTTGGCATCACTACGAAAGGTGAAAAATTATGCATACCAGTGATTATTATTATATCCTTCTTTTTCAGAGCTTTGAACTTCTTGAAGGAGCAAATACTGTTTAGGCTGAGATGATATGCACAAGAAGCTCTTTGAAAGATTAATGGTGTTGGTTTGAGTTAGAGCCATTTGCCTGAGCCCTCTATTGATGGCTCCATTAGCAGAATGAATAGACTGGTACCAGCTGGGCAGGAAATGATGAGCCAGTTCTGGTGCTGTCTGTGCTCAGGTTTGTCTTGTGCCCATGCGCTCGAGTGAGTAGCCTGGGTATGCTGCTTATACCTTTCTCACTCCTAACTGGGTCTCTAACCCAGTGTTCTCATCCCTCCCCGCACGGGTAGGAGCTCAAATCTGGGTGCATGAGGGATTTGGGGCCCCTGGAATGGTAAGTAAATTCAGTTTTCTGGGAAGAGCCATTCAGTATATACAAATATATGTATATATTAGTGTTTCTTGGGAGACATTATTGGTACCAGCTGAAAATGAAGCTTCTCAGGTATGCAGAAAAGCATGCGTTGTGTGTTGGCTGCAAGGCAAATTCCTCACATTTAAAGCATATTTACTGTATCTGAATTACAAGACATCTGTAATTTCAAAATATTTAGGAGGAGGACAGGTAGAGAAAAGAGGAAAAGTAAACCAGTCACATTTAGAATTAAACTATCCTTTAGAGGTTTTCACAGCCACATCAAATAATTCCTGTGGCAAACTTTAACCCTGAAAAATATCCCTAACTTCTTCAAGTCTCACTAAGTTCTGAGACTTCGGGATTCCATTTATCCAGGGTGTTGAGCAGAGCAGGATTCTGAATCCTAAGTTCTCTTCCACATGTTATTTTTTTTTTTCCTATCTAGAACTGAACTTAAGCTACTGTCTTTAAATCTTTGGCACATCAAACTAGCTTTGAATCAAGGAAAAAACTGTTTGCCACTGAAAACAGGTCATCTAGGGTTAATCTGCTCGCTGTTTGAACTTGTGAGGATGTGTTTTATCTTGACTTCTCTCTCGTTTGCCTCCTCCTTTGGCCCTGCCTCTCCCTCACCGTGGCTCATCAGCACATAAATTGCAAGCCCTCCTTTCTGTACCTCACATCACCGCTGTGATGGGCTGTCATTGGCTTGAGCTGGAACAATCTTGTTCGTAGCTAAACTGAAAATCTGGTTACAGCTGGACTGACTTTGATGAGTAATGATATAACACTGTATGCAGCAAAAACAGCAACAGGAGCATGCCTGTTTAACCACAGAAATAATGTAATTAATGGAGGGAAGGATGTGTGATTCCCTGAGCTGCAGTCATGTTCCTTGCGTGGGTGATGTGAAGGCATGTCAGCCCCAAGTTTGGCATGCTGTTCAAAATCGATTATGGAACGTATTGATGGATTTTTTGGCAGATAGAAGAATTGTTGTGTTATTTATTTTTAAAAAGATAGCCATCCTGTTTTGGAAATGAGACAGAAGCAATTGCATCGTAAACACTGGAAAGGTCAGAGTATAGGGGAGGGGACAGGCTAGGCTTGAGGAATAGGAAGGAGGGTCTTTGAACTTCAGATTGAAGGATCCTGTGTAATTCCCTCTGCTGGGTGGTGAACAGCAGGAGAAACAGTTGTTTTCCTTCAGATTTTCAGTGCAGTTTTTTCAACTGATGAAGGCAGGAAGCTGGAGCCGCCATGGAGGCTCTGCAATCATTATATAAATCTGTTCGACAAAAGTCGGAATGAAGCCCAATCTCTGTTGTTCAGAGCTTTCCAAATATTACTCCAAGGCTCAAGGCTGTGTAGGCTCGGATTCTGCTAACTGAACTGCTAGAATGAAATTCTTGTTTTTTTTCCTCACAAACTCTCCTTGATAGTATTATTGAGTTAAAGAGCTAATGCATTAAAAGGAGTTGTTTCCCAGGATGTGGAACACATGCTCAGTAGTTTTAGTTTGTAATTCTGACATAAAAAACAACTCTTTATGATGATTGAGTACTCTGGTTCATGAAAATTTTGATACACCATCAGAATTGACACCATACTTACATGCTTTGTGCTTCCTTTCCTCTTCTCTTCTTTCCATGTAGTGAATTTTCTGTTGTATTTTGAGAGAAGAAGCTTGTTGTGTTTCCCCACACATTACTGTTACTGGACCTTTTGCCATCTCTTCAGGCTGTCAATCAGCTGAACTGTTAAATTTATTTACAATAATTCTACTTCTATCCTTACCCAGCTGTTCAGGATAATGGATGATTTTATCTCCCAGCAGATTTCAAACCTAAGAGATCGGTGAAGCCACAAGAAGCTTGTTTGGGATGTTTATTGATGTGTACATGCACTTACATTGAATGGCATCAATTATATGATGTTGTTTAATGTCCAGAAGTGCACTTTACAATCTTAACCCTGTTATGTTTAATCACAGTGTGGAAGTACTCACATTAATATTCACAGTCTTACTTCCAAGCTAATTTTATGTACAGCATTTATGCTCAGCTGAATTTGTGTTTACTTATTAAGGGAAAGTCATGGTTCCACAGCAGCACATCTGGACTTCTCCATTCTTCACCCTACACAAAGGGAGGAGCAATGCCAAGCATACCAGTTCTAGTTCAGATATGGTTGATTTCCAGAAGTTCTGTACCTAAAATAATTTTCTTGCTCTTTTCTTCTTCCTGATGTTTGTCAAGGTCATTTGTTCAGGGCTGCCTTTCAGCTGTGATTTTTCATGTTATTAGATGTCTGTTATATCATCAAAGGTTTCAAAAAGGACTTTACTGAGTATGACTCAAAAACCTGTGAAAAACCTTTGAAAGTATACATGGATAAATGAAGCTGATTAGTGTTATATGTGAAAGAGAGAAATAAAAGGAATTTTTGAATTGTTCTTTGTGACAAGCTGAAGAGTTCTTGAGGCTAGTATAAGGCTCCATTTTGTACTTACTGGCTTTGAAGCAAAAGATTGAGTCCTTTGGGGGTATGTACAACTTTATCAGAGCAAAGAGTATGTAAACATATGTATATATACAAACAGTATATCCTCCACATTTTTGAGAGTTGTAGCAGTTGGTAACTGTAGATTCATAATCTTCCCTTTGATGTGTGTATTCTTTAATGTAAATTTCACTAAAATGTTCTCATTTCAGTGTTACACTTAGTATTTCCCAAAATCCCTTATTCTGAGTTCAACCTGTCTCTGTGGTTTTATGAGGCTTCATGCTGTGAAGGCTTCCTCTGACTGCAGAAAGACTTGAATTTGTTCTGGAGACTGCTTTTAAGGGCTCAGCAATGGGAGCAGTTGCTGGGGAATGTTCCTGGCTGTGCTGATGTAAATCAAAGGATCCTGCCCAGATTTACCTTTGTATAAATGAGGGCACATCTGAGTCCTAGATGTTTGTTCTAGTATTTCTTTGTACTTGTACTGTAGGATAGAGTTAAAACCTTCAGTCATGGATTAATAATGCATCGCCCTTGGTCTAAGCAATGGTGAAAGTTCTGATTTGGTTTCTTTTCTACCTTTAAAATAAAAGTCTGTGAAAAGAGTTTACATTCAGTTCAGTGCCTGATCCTGCCAGTCTTTACTATTATTCACGCAAATGTTCCTACTGAGTACATAGGTATCCCAAAGTGAGTATGGACTCCTGTAAGTAAGGGGTTTCAAGAGTGGGTTTTTACAGAACTTTTAAATACCTTGCATTTATCAAGCCTCATACATCCTAATTACTACTTCACAGCTGCTATGCTTTGTCATGTGAAGAGCTACGGTGAATTATTTGTAATAGCCGTGTTGTTACTCTATAGGTTCTGATAGTGAATTAGACTATGAAGTAAAACCTGTTCAAATTTTAAGTATGTGCCTGCTTCTCAGAAAGATGCTTTCTGGTTTTGTGTCAAACGTGCCCATTACGCAACAGCCTACTATAATTCTAAGTGTTGGATTATAGTCTTTTAAGATTGTCTAAAATGAAATTTGTTCTCTTCCTTCAACTTAAAGAGAGATAGGACCAGTGTGTGCATCTAACACCCATACTTCCATGAAATGAATGAATGAAGCTACTTGTAAGAAAATGTCCTGAAAAGGGGTTACATTCCTAGATACGTGTATTCTATTCTGAAAACCTAAAGTCAAATGGGAATTTGTCTTGCATAATGTCAGCAGCCTGATTCTTCTCTTAAGCCTGTGGAGTCATCTTTTCCCCGAACTTTTCTCATCTCCTTCTTGGTCCAGAAGGTTTTTCAGCTACGACCTAAAAATTAAAGAGGTGATTTGAGATTAGCAGTAGCTTAGACAAGATAGATTTTGATAGATTTGTCTTTCCAGAACTTTCAAAACAGGAGCAGAGTCCTAATAAATAAATAAAATCTTTCATCAGGAAAGGGAGAGGTTATGACTTTGTGCTCCCCTCCCTTCCTCCCAAAGAGGAGGACCTGACCTGTTTTCAGGTGTTTTGAAAGTAAAAACTGTGCTAAGGCCCAATCCTCAGCCTCCTCCCTTCCATTTAACATTACTTATTGGCACATTTGAGTGTAAGATAGAGCTGAGCTTCACACTTGGAACGACTTTTTTTTTTCATACTTCACATCAATCTGAAAATTAGTCTGCCTTCATGCCAAAATCTGAATACTTGAAGGACCTACTCACTTTGCATTTTATATTTAAGTTCTTGTCTACACAGTGTGCCTTCTTTCATCTCTTTTGCTTGTTTCAGCAGGAGTATGAGAACTTACCAAAGGAAAAAAAAAAACCAAATGCAATGAGGAGTACTCAGCACCCTGCCACATCATCCTGAGTACCTTCCTTCCCTGGAACCACTTGTTTCAGATGCTTTGTGGAGGATGTCCCGCAAGGCTTTTAATATTTGTGGGCCATTTTGACAAGTGAGTTGAACATGAGTCAGCTGTCTGCCCTGGCCACCCAAAGGGCCAACTGTACTTTGGAGTGCATCAGGCCCAGTGATGCCTGATGAGGGAAGGGGTCTTGCTCTGAACTTGTGTGGCTTCACCTCAAGCACTGAGTGAAGTTTTGGGACCACAACATAAGAAGGACACAAAACTGTTAGCATCCAGAGGAGAACTATGAAGATGGAGAAGGGTCTGGAGGTGAAGGAGAGTGACTGAGGTCTTTTGGTTTGCTCAGCCCAGAGAAGATGAGGCTGAGGGGAACCCACATGATGGCCTACAGCTTCCTCACGAAGGGAGCTGGGAAGTGAATGCTGATCTCTCTGGTGACAGCAACAGGACCTGAGAGAATGATGTGGAGCTAGATCAGAGGAGGTTGGAAAAGACCTTCAAGATCATCCAGTCGAACTGTCCACCCATTACCAATATTTTTCACTAAACCATGTCCCTCAGTACAACATCTAAATGTTCCTTGAACACCTCTGGGGACAGTGACTCCACCACCTCCATGGGCAGCCCATTCCAGTGCCTGAGCACTCTTTCAGAGAAGAAATTTTTCCCAAAGTCCGACCTGAATCTCCCTTTATGCAACTTCAGTCCATTCCTTCTGGTCCTATTGTTAGTTACCTGGGAGTAGAGGCCACCTCCCACCTCACCACAGCCTGCCTTTGGGTGGTTGTGGGGAGTGGTATGTTCTCCCCTGAGCCTGCTCTTCTCCAGACTAAATCATCCCAGTTCCGTCAGCTGTTCTTCAAACAGATTGTCATATTGTCTATTGGTGTCTATTGGGTGAAGGTTCTTTACCAAAGGGTGGCTGGGCACTGGAACAGGCTCCCCAGAAGATTGGTCATGGCTCTTGTGGGTCTCTTCCAAATTGGGATATTCTATGATTCTAACTCTTCACCACTATTACTTCAGAGATTTCTGCAGGATGTTGGCTTGGTATGCTACAGTTCTTCCCTTGTTGTTTGTCATAAGAGCTATATGAGGCTCATGATGATCTATTTAAAGAATTTTTATAGTACTTCTCAATAACCTAGATATTCCCTGTGTACCCTAGCTCAATCAACCTCAATTGCAGGCAGAACTGTTGAGGAGACAGTGTACAGATCTCGGAGGAATGCACAGAAATAATTTGCAGTCCTCATGGAGAGCAGTGTTTTCTTAATTGTCTTTTTTCATGAATCTTAAGAATTCACTGGAGTATGTTAGATTATGCCACTCTTTTTATTCTTAAGAGTGAACATTATTAGAAAGAAAAAAGAAAAATTAATCGTTGCATAGAATTATCCCACTTCATAACTTTAAAGTTATTCTATGCATCACTGCACATTTCAGTACAAAATAATGAAGCAGGAGAAATGGCTGCAGTTACGCTGAATAGGATAAAAAGGTGTAAAAGAAATCAAACTGTTTATTTTCAGAATGTAAATGAAAATGCAGTGTTTGGGTTTGCCTGTGTGAGCAAACTGTGCAAACTGCCTGTGTGAGCAGGACAGCCATTATTGTGCATTATGAGGTTTTTATGTCTTATTTCCTTTCATTATTAATGAAAGTTAGTAGGGGAGGTACAGATTTCAGCCATTTGTAGCGGAATTACAGGTGACCATCAAATGTATTAAAATAGGCATCATATAAGCATATCCATAAGGTGTAAAACTGCACAGTCTGGTATTTTCTATCTAAAATGGTGCCAACTCAGAGCAGAACGATAGTGTTCAGGCTGTTTAGCCATACATATGGCTGGTGAGCCTCACCTCTGTGCCTGGGAACAGGGATGGAACAGATCCTCCTAGAAGGCATATTAAGGCACATGAGAGATGAGCAGGTGATCTGAGGCAGCCAGCATGGCTTTCTCAAGGGAAGGTCATGTCTGACCAATCTGGTGGTCTTCTGTAATGGAGTGATGTCAGCGGACAACGGGAAGGCGATTAGTGTCATCTATCTGGACTTGTGCAAGGGCTTTGACATGGCCCCCCACCACATCCTTTTCTCTAAATTGGACAGAGATGAATTTGAGACGTGCATAAGGAATTGGTTGGAAAGCCGTAGGCAGGTGGTGTGGTGAATGGCACTGTGTCCAGGTGGAGGCTGGTGAGAAGCGGAGTTCTGTCTTGGTACCGGTGCTCTTCAACATCTTCATTAGTGATGTCAATGATAGGCTTGAGTGCACCCTCAGCAGGTTTGCCAATGATACCAAACTGAGTGGTGCTGTTGACATGTTAGAAGGAAGGGATGCCATTCAGAGGGATCCTGTCAGACTTGAAAGGTGGGCCCTTGTGAACATAGTGAGGTTCAACATAGCAAAGTGTAAGATTTTGCACTTGGATCGGAGGAACACCAGTTACATATGGGAGAAGACTGGGAGAAGCACTCCTTGAGAGTAGCCCTGCTGAGAAAGGCCTAGGGGTGAAAAACTGAACATACGCCAGCAATGTGCTCTTGCAGCTTGGAAGTCCAATGGTATTCTGGGCTCCATCAGAAGGGCAGTGGACAGGGGGGACAGGAAGGTGATTTATCCCTTTCAACTCTGCCCTTGCGAGGCCCCATCTGGAGTACTCTGTCCAGATCTGGGGCTCCCAGTACAGGAAAGATGTGGAGCTGTTGGAGAGGCTTGTTCAGCCTGGAGAAGGCTGTGAGGTGACCTCATTGCAGCCTTCCAGTATTTAAAAGGGAATTATAAATAGAAGAATCAATTTCTTACAAGGGTAGGTAGTGATAGGACAAAGGGGGAATGGTTTTAAGCTCAAGAGGTGAAGGTTTAGATTAGATTTCAGGGGGAAGTTCTTCGCAGAGAGAGTGGAGAGGTTCTGGAACAGGCTGCCCAGAGAGGCTGTGGGTGCCCCATCCCTAGAGGTGTTCAAGACCGGGTTGGATGGGGCCCTGGGCAAGCTGATCTAGTACCAGATCTGGAGGATGATGGCCTTGCCTGTGGTGGGGTGTTGCAACTTGGTGACACTTGGTCCCTTCCAATCCAAACCATTCTGTGATTATTACACATAGATCACTCTGAAAGTAATGCTTCCTATTTATTTCCATGGAAACTATAACAGATACAAAGACCCTATTTGATAGAGCAAATTCTCAGCTGCAGTGTTATTTTTCAAAATAGTCACCAACATCAAACACTTTCACTGACCATTAACAAGAGCCTGCATTCTGCGCTTGCAAAAAATCTGCACCAGCAAAGGAGGCTTGCCATTTCACAACTGCTGTGATGGCGTTGTTGCTTGGTAGGTAGATGTTGTCCTCATGGTCTATCTTGGCTTGGACAGATGGAAGTCAGAAGGCGCTAAATCTGGACTATGCAGTAGGTGTGTTATGACAGTCCAGCCAAGATTGGCAATGTACTCCCTTGTCGTCAGACTGACTGGTTTAGGGCTGGCATTACTGTGTTGCAAGGAAAAGGTTGTCTTTTTCTATGGTCTGACTCTGGAACCTTCAGCTTAGAATTGCAGTGTAGTGGTCAGAGTTGATGGTTTGGAAATGACAAAACAGGAGGAGCAAGAAGCTACTGTGCTACTAGAAAACCACGATACAGTTGCTATCACTGAAACCTGGTGGGATGATTCCCGTGATTGGAATGTGGCTGTCAAGCTGTTCAGAAAGAACAGGTAAGGAAGGAGAGGAGCAGGTGTTGCTATCTACATTAGGAAGACAATAGATTATGAAGAGCTGTCCTTTAAGAATAGTCATGAGCAAGTGAAAAGCCTGTGGGTAACAGGGATTGAGACAACAAAGGGAACCTTGTAATAGCTGTCTAGTGCAGGCCACCTGATCAAGCAGAGCCTGTCAATGAGAGCTTCTACCTCCAGCTTCAGGAGGCATTGCAATTGCAAGCACTTGTCCTGCTGAGGGATTTCAACCACCCAGATATCTGCCAGAAAAGTAGCATAGCAAGCTGTAGGCAATCCAGGAGGCTCCTGGAATTTATTGAAGACATCTTACTGAGTCAAGTAAAAGGGGTCAGTGCTGGGACTGATATTCTTGTGTAACTTCATCAGTGACATTGACAGTGTGGTTGTTGAGTGCACTCTCATCAAGCTTGCTGATAGGCACCAAGCTGTGGGATACAGTCGACATACCAGAGGGATGGGATTACCATCCAGAGGAACCTAGACAGGCTTGAGCAGTGGGCCCACATGTATCTCATGAGGTTCAGCAAATCCAAATGCACTGTCTTGTACCTGGCTTAAGGCAACATCCACTACCAATACAAGATGGGGGATGAAAGAATTGAGCGCAGCCCTGCTCAGAAAGATCTGGGTTACTGGTGAATGAGAAGTTGGACATGAGCCAGCAATGTGCCCTCGCATCCCAGAAAACCAACTGTATCCTGGGCTGCATTAAAGGAGGCATGGCCAGCAGGTCAAGAGTGGTCATCCTGCCCCTCTATTCTGTGCTGGTGATGCCTCATGTGGAGTTCTGTATCCAGATGTGGAGTCAGCAGTACAGGGGAGACGTGGACCTGTTGGAGCTCATGCAGAGGAGGGTCACAAAAATGATCTAGGGGTTGGAGCACCTCTCCTGTAAGGAGGGGCTGGAAGAGATGGGGAGACCTGATAGCAGCTTTTCTATATGTAAAAGGGAGTTACAATAAAAGGACAGATTGTAGCAGGGTCTGTTGTGATAGAACAAGGGGAAATGGTTTCAAGCTTAAAGAGATTAGATTTAGATTAGATATAAGGAAAAAGTATTTTACGGTGAAGGTGGTGAGGCACCGAACAGGTTGCCTGGAGATGTGGTGTATGCCCTGTCCCTGGAGACTTAACCTGGCAATGCTGGATAAGGCGCTGGGCAACCTGATCCAGCTGTGCATGTCCTTGTTCATTGCAAGGGAGTTGAACTATATGACCTGTAAAGGTCCTTCCCAACTATTAGGATTCTATGATTCTATGACAGTATAGAAGGATCACTCCTTTCTCAGTGAAAAAATCTTTCTTATCAGTGTAAAAGTCAGTGCACATCACTTTACCCACTGAGGACTGCATCTTGAACCTTTTATTGGATGAGGAATTCACATATCACCACTCGATGGAGTACTGTTTCTACTCTGGCTCATAGTGGTGATGCTGTACCTCATCACCGATAATGATGCAATCCTGGAAGCTGGCACTTTCAGTCTTGTATTGCTTCAGTAGGTCCTGACAGACTTGCATATAGTGTTCTTTCAGTTCCTGTGTGAGCATCTGTGGGACCCACCTGGCACACACTCTACAATTTTCCACCATTGCCACCACTATTGTTTTCAAGCACTGAAGCTATTATTCAATTCCATCCACAGTTCCCTGGTTGTAATTTGCTGATTTGCTCAGATGAGCTGATAAATACCCTCTTCGTTTTTGTGAGGTAGCAGATGTGTGTGGCCTTCCAGGATGTGGCTTATCTTTCACAAATATATCACCCCTGCTGAAATGTACCACCCACCTCTCCCTGTGCTCACATCCACTGTTTGGTCTCCAGAAATGTTCAGCAAGTGCCAGTGAATGCCACTGGATATAATCTGTTCTGCATGGAGGAATTCAATGACGCACCTTTGCTTCATCCACACTTTCATGTCAGGCTGCCTCTCTGCTGCCATCCACATGGTAACAAAATGGAAAGGAATATTGGTGGGAAGGTTCAATCTGTACTGCCATAAAGACATCCATCTTTGATGTTGTGGGCCAACATTATAGAATAGAAGGCATTACTTTTGGAACAGCCCTTCTAGTTTGCTTCCAGTGAGAACGAAGATGAAAGCTAAAGAATGAATATGATAATTAAATGCATATCCTTCTGCCATTTCCGTCATTTTTCCAAAGCCAACTTGTGAATGTCAAAGCAGCAGGAAACAATGTGGGTTTCCAGAGATCTAAAGATGGATTTAAAGTATGATATTAGTACAGTTATGGATAGTTTGTTGTTTTTTTGTTTGTTTGTTTTTAAAGTGGTTTCATTTATCACTTTTTATTTCCAACTTTCATTTTTTTATTATCTTTAGAGAATGTGTTTACATGGGAGGTACTGCTCAGCATTAATTATAAAGTAGTGAAGTTGTTGTTTTGTTAAAACAAGTGTTAAAGGGATAGATCTGAGCTCGGTCTCATCAGCAAAGGTTTAGTGCATCTCCTTGCCTCTCTCCTGCTCCCCGATGCACTGCAAGGGAATCAGAACAAAACTGTGGTTTCCCCACACTGCCTCAACCCTGTATACTGCTCACAAGGATTCTGAGACTGAAAGATAGTCATACACTGAGTGAGAGACTGGCCTCTCCCCATCCCTGCTTTGTGTCTTTGACTTAAGCTGTTGAGGACCTTCACACAAGTCTGTCTCTGTTGCATCACCTGATGTAATGTGTGGAGATGATGCATCTGCTTCTTTCAGGGGTACCTAAAATACTGAAAACGTACTTCAGCACCTTGAGGCAGGGAGAGAAGACACATAAGACTGCAGCTGGATACCGACTGTAAAGTACACATGATCTTTAGGAAAACTTAATGGACTAATGTGAACAGATGTCCTTCAGAAAGGATGTGAGTGAAGGACAAGTAAACAGCAGCACATGGCATTTCAGCTCTGGAAAAGCACTGTGCAAAACAGCACCTCCCTACTTAGCAGATCAGTTTTCTCCGTGGATGCAAGACCACGTGTCCCAACTTTGATTTTGTAGAAGACTTAATTCAAAGCTGCTTATGAATTGGACAGATTGAAAGAAAAATCTTCCCTTATCTCACGCTCCACGAATCAACTTGAAGAAGCTGTGGAGCTGAGCAAATTATGCCATGGACATAAAGTAGAGTAATGTGGTTTGAGTAGAGGCAGAAGGATAGATGGAAGGAAAACAGCTCAGTGTAACCAACAAAGATTTTGTTTCCTTTATACATGGCCTTTCTATGTTCAAATGAGAAATGCTCATTTACAGATCAAAAATTAGATGTACAGAGTATTTCCTCAAATTTCCTTTGACTTTCCAGCTTGTTGGTAATCTGTATGCAATTTGTTGGCCTCTCTGTACTGAAAAAAAATCAAGAAACAAATACTAAAACTATTTGTATCCATCTGCCTTAGGAACCGCAGTCAGATGGTACGATTTTAGTCGTGGTATTGGTGTACTGTAAAAGCAGGGTCTGAAAGGAAAAACCTGCTTGTTTATTCATTGACTGGGAAAAGGAAGGAGAGACATTTGTGCTATGGATGGCATGTACTTTTGTGGGCTTTTGTGTTCATATAGTGTGCCTCAGGTATACTTCTCAGCACTGAATGGCAGTTGAAATAAGACTAGTCAAGCCTAAGTAGAGACGGGTGCTCAAAGTTTGTCATACTCTCTTGTCAAGAGTGTAGACTGTCCTTGTATCATCTCACACTGGTATTGAATTTCAGCAGGCCAAATTCTGAAGCTTTTTAGAAGTGCCAAGTGTAATGAATTGAGATAAATCTGTGAAAGGAGAAGAGGTGAGGAATGATGAAAAGTGCTGACAGTTAATTAACTTAGTAAACTAGGGTTACATATCTAACAGGAAGAAAGAAAAGTAGTGAAAACAAAGGAAAATTGATGCTAGTCTTTGTCCTAGAAGGTAAAAGATTATATGAGGAAAAGGAGCAAATTGAATTTGCAAAATTAAACAGAAAGAAATGGATGGATTTAGAATAGCATTCATTAGAACATAAGATTATTTACAGTAAAGGTTCCAAGAGAAGAAGGAATATAAGTCAGTAAAGCAGAATGACACTGAAATAATGTCTGTACACTAATTATGCATCTGCTTTTGCACACTCTGAATTTTACAATAGCCTCTAACTAGGTTTGTTTCGCGTGCACCTGAGTGACCCTGGGTCCATCCCTCCTTACCTGCATTTAAGGGTTAGCAGCTGAGTAGCATCTCTGGATAGAGATAGCTCTTCTTGAGCGGTCACCAGTCATCAGAAAGGGTGAACTATTTTTTCTTCTTGTCATCTTCCTTTGCTCCATAGTGCTTGTATCCCAGTAGAAGGCAGTGCCATTGCCTTCCTTTGCTCCACATTTGTGACAACCCCTACTGTCAATACAAGCAGGGGGACAAAAAGACAGAGGACAGCCCTGCTGAAGAGATCTTGAGGGTACTGGTGGATGGCAAGTTGGACATGAGCCAGCAGCTTGCCCTCACAGCCTACAGTGCCAATCATGTCCTGAGCTGCTTCAAAAGACTTGTGGCCAGGGAGTTGAGCAGGGTGATCCTGCCCCTCTACTCTGCGCTGGTGAGACCTCACCTCTGTGTCCAGATGTGGAGTCCTCAGTATAGGAGAAATATGAACCTGTTGGAGTGTATCCAGACCAGGTCACAAATGTGATCCCCTATGAGAAGGTGCTGAAAGACCCGTGGCTGTTTAGATTGGAGAAGACTTTGGGGAGACCTGATGGTGTCCTTTTGGTATCTAACAGGGGCTATAAGAAAGATGGGAACAGGCCATTTAGCAGGGTTTGTGGTGACAGGACAGCAGGACATGGTTTCAAACTTGTATGGGGGAGATTGAGATTGGATATAAGGAACAAGATTTTCACAGTGAGGGTAGTGAAGGGCTGAAACAGGTTGCACAGAGAGGTGGTAGATGCCTTATGTTTGGAGACATTCAAGGTCAGGCTGGACCAGGCTCTGAGCAATGTGATCTACCTGTAGATGTCTGCTCGTTGCAGGGGAGTTGGACTAGATGACCTTTGAAGGTTCTTTCCAACTGAACAGTTCTGTGATTTGAATAGCTGAATGGCTAATTAGCTGTTAGCACTATGTGTGACCTTAAATGTAATTTACATCTGTTACTGTTTGGATAATTTAAAAGCTGTCAGTCATTGCTTATTGAAGGTGTCAGGAAATTTTCATTGGTTGCCCATGCCTTCTGTGTTAACAGTGCAACAAATTATGTTGTGTTAGAGCATGCAGCTATAAGTAATGATGAAGAGCAAATGACATCAGTGCACAGTGCACTACATGAAGATGCAGGGTGAAACTAACTAACTTCTGAGACAAGCACTAAAGAAACGTTTGTCACCTGAAAAACTGGCTTGAGCTCTGTCTGTTTCAAAAATCAGGTTTTAAGGCCTGTGGGGATCAGTTCACAAAAGCTTTGAAGGTAAGTGTTAGGTAAATTAAAAAGTAAACCCAGCTTCAATAATCCATATTCAGTCAGAGAAATTGTAAAGAAGCAACTTTCAATTTTGTGGCTTAAATTTGATGGCAAGGGATAATTGCAATGAAGTTCTGTGACAGAAAACTGCTTCTTACAGGACTGTTTCTTACAACACATGACCAAATGGTATGTGAATTTTATGTGCTATGCTGTATAAATGTAACTGTGGATGACTCTGTGAAAGAGAAAATGGATCTGATAACAAGGAGCTGGAACTGATGCGTGATGAGTTGATACTGAGAGGTGTTTGTGGTGAAAGGATCTGTAAAAAAGGAAAAAGCGTGATGCTGTACTAAAGAATCACTTAGTAAATAAACGGTTTAAAAATAAATGTGCTCAGTTGAGAAATAAAAGTAAATAAAACAGCGCAAGCATCTCCTTTGCCTTTTTATTATTAGGAGAGCAGCAGAAATGAAGCTAAGAGTAGAAGGTGTTTTATTCATGCTCTAAAAAAAAAAAAAAGGAAAAAGATTTGGTTGAAAGTATTACTCACTTGTGAGGGTATAAGAGTGAATTTCTAAAAATGAGGTGCTTAGCAAAAATTATGATGTATCCAGGAGAATTTGGAATGGAAGTGTCTGTGACAACTGTAAAATTTCTCACCACTGTCCATCTAGAATGGCTGGACGTAGTGGAGCTTTTGCTGTTCCAGTCTTTCAGTATGGAAATAAAACCATTTGGGAATGTGAGATAGGGGTGGAAGTGAGAATACGTGTTGCCTCTTCCTTCACCTTATCCTTCTCTTGTTTCTATGATTTTGCACTCAGGAATGCACCTGTGTTGTGGTTTCTCATTCTTTGCTTTCTTCTTTTTCATCTCATTCAGTGGAACCTCTCTGGAAGTGAGGAAGCACTGTTCTGTTGTCTTTTTGTGTATGCAAAAAAATGGAAGCCTGAAAGTCTTAACAGATTTACATGTAAAAAGAGTGAGGACATTCTATACTGTTCTGAATATAGAATTAAAACAAGCCTTCCTAACTTAGATTCCATAAGACTGTGAGACTACATCTACAGTTTTTAGGCACCTTAGTAGCTGCATATTTGTAGTATTTTATGACAAGACAAGAAGCACAATATATAAGTTCTGAAATAGCAACCAGTTAGAGCTCGCTTGGTGTCTATACAACGATATAAAAATTGTTTCACTGTTCTGGACTGGTGAATTCTGTGACACCAATTTTCTTTTGCTGTAACAAATAGTAAATTGTTTTAAGTTAAGTGTGAATGCAGAGTGTACATAAAATAGATGCAATAATAGAAACATGAGATCCTTACACAGTTACTACAGAAATCAGTTGATTTTTTTTTATTATTATTTTTTGACTGGACGTTTTTTTAATATAAATACAGTGAATAGTAAGATTTCACAGGTTTTGAGGAAACTGACTCTTTTTTTGTACAGTGATTCCTGGAGAATGCAGTTCAACGAGAGAATCTCCTATTTTTAGCTAACAGTATTTACCCAGCAGCAGAAGAGGTGATAACTCCTGATGTCTGCTGACCCTTTCACTGGCTTTCCTTTTGTCATCTGGGTCTTCCATGTGTATACATGCCTTAGAAGGAATGTGTGAATACTGTCTGAAAGGAAAATCCATAGCTCTTCTGTTACGTAAGGACTGTATGTTTTCCATAAAGCTATTATGTGATCAAGGTATATTCTTTCAAAAAAAGTGAATAATGTGTTCCATTTTTCAGCTTAGATAACACATATATTGTCATAAATACACATATATGTATTTCTAGCAGCTGCTTGTGGTAAATACCTTTGTATGACCAGACACTGGATTGAGCTATGCACACTGGGTCCATGAAAAAACAGCATCTGCAGTAACTGCATTTAACAGAAGGACTTGTATTCCTTGATGGAAATTGTTGGAATGTGATCTCCTTCAGTAAAACAAGAAGCACGTAATAATAAATATACCTCCCCAATGTGAATCTTATGAAAAGCTTCTTCAAGCATAGTACTTAAGTGCAGAACATTTCAGCTTTATGTGCACTACAAAACCATAGAAATCTATTCATTTACAACAATACTTTTGCTGTTTCAAGCAGTATCTTATGACCTTAGAGAGATCAGCTGATACACAGTGCTGACTTCTGATATGAATGCCATACTAAGACCCACTTGGGATTAAATCTGGCAAGGGATATGAAGAGCAACAGGGCCTTCTTTAAGTAAGTATATCAGAATCAAAAGGAAAACTAGGAAAAACACGGGCCTACTTGCTGAATAAGGTGGGTATAGTTGTAACAGGCAAAACTGTGAAGGGGAAGTCATGCTTGACCAATCTGGTAGCCTTCTCTGACATCACCAGTTGGGTAGACAAGGGGAGAGCTGTGGATGTTGTGTACCTTGACTTCAGCAAAGCTTATGACACTGTATCCAGTATCATCCTCGTAGGTAAGCTGCAGAAAAGCGGGATAGATGGGTGGACAATGTGATATATATTGAAAACTGGCTGACAGAGCTCGCAGGGTTGTGATCAGTGGTGCAGAGTCCATTTGGAGGGTGGTAGCTGGCAGTGTTCCCCAGGGGTCAGTTCTGGGCCTGGTCTTGTTCAATATCAGCATTAGTGACATAGCTGAAGAGGGAGAGAGTCTACGCTCAGTGAGTTTACTGATAATACAGAGTTGGTTAGGGACCTGGAGCATCTTCTTTATGAGGAAAGGCTGAGAAACCTGGGACGACATAGCCTGGAAAAGAAGACCGAGGGGATCTTATCAACACAAGTATGTGAAGGATGAGTGTTCAGAGGGTAAAGCCAAGCTCTTTTCTGTGTTTTTATGACAATACATGTGTTATCTAAGCTGAAAAAGGGAGTGCATTATTCATTTTCTTTTGAAAGAATATACCTTGATCAAACTCTTCTCTGTTGGTGACAGAACAAGGGGTAACGGTCACAAACTGGAGCACAGAAAATTCAGTCTAAACATGAAGAAGAACTTTATTGTGTCAGTGGCAGAGAGTTGGAACAGGCTGCCCAGAGAGATTGTGGTGTCTCCTTCTCTGAAGATATCTAGACCTGCCTGGATGCGTTCCTGTGAAATATGCTCTAGAGAACTTTCTTTGTTGGGGGTTTGGACTCAATCGCCAGAGTTCCTTCCAACCCTGTGATTCTGTGATACTTACACAAATACAGATTTGGGAAATCTTTTGTTGCTTCCAAGAAATTAAAAAAAAAATGAACAACGGGTAGTATTCCCTTCTGTCCTCCTGCTTGGAGACTAGGAACCAGCCAGAAGGAGGAAAACAGATGAGTTAAATGAATGGCTGCGTATATGGTGTTGTGTACAGGGCTTTGGGTTCTACCTTTGGTAGGCTGGGCATGCTGACATGGGATGGGATGCAACTGACCAGGAGGGGCAAGAATATACTTAACAGCAAGATGTCTGGGTTCATCACCAGTGCTTCAGAATAGATTTGTTGAGGAAAGGGACTGTACTGCTGAGTTAGATAGAGCAGACAGGGAATACTGTCATTTTAGGAAGCAGCAGAGGAAAATGTCAGATTTGTCCTGGAGAATTCTGGGAGTTCTCCTTCAAGAGTGGCTGATAGCGTAGCTGAAGTACCTCTATGCCAATGCACAAAGGTTGGGAAATAAGCAGGAGAAGATGAAAACTGTGGTGCAGTTAGAAAACTTTGACTTAATTGCTATCACAGAAATGTGGGACAAATCACACATCTGGAATACTACAGTTGAAGGCTGGAAGCTGTTTATAAGGGATAGGTAAGGAAGGAGGGATGAGGCAGTTGCCCTCTATGTTAAGAGGTGGATAGACTGCCAAGAGCTGCCACTGAGAAACAGCCATGGTCATCAGGTTGAGAGCTTGTGGTTTAAAAGTGGGGACCAGACTAATAAAAGGTGTCTGATGGTTGGGATCTACTATAGGCCACCTGATCAAGGGGGCGGAGGCCTGTTGACCAGGCCTTCTTGCTTCAGCTATGAGAAGTATCCTGCTTACAGGCTCTCATCCTCACGGAGGATTTCAACTACCCAGATATCTGCTGGGAAAGCAACAGGGTGAGCTGCAAGCAATCCAGTAGACTCTGAGGATAACTTCTTGATACGGGTGTCTGACAAGCTACCTAGAGGTGAATTGTTACTGGACCTGGTGCTCACCATTGTGGATCATTAAAGAGGTTAAGACTGGTGGCAGCATGGGCTGTAATGACCATGTCCTGGATGGCTTCATGTACTTCAGGGATATAAGCCTAACAAAGGGCAGAGCCAGGACTGTGAACTTCAGGATGTTTAAGAAATTGTTGGAAGACATCCCTGAGAAACAGTCCTTAGGGGTGTAGTAGCAGGACAGAGCTGGCAGCCCTTTGAGTACTCTTTCCTGAGAGAGTAAGAGCTCTTCATCCACCAGCAAGAAATGAAGCAGAGGAAGCAAGAAACCAGCATGACTGATGAAGCCCTTGCTGGTCAAACTGAGGGATAAGAACGAAAGGTATAGGCAGGGATTCTACAGGTACATTGGTCAGAAAAGAAAGGCAAAGGAGGGTGTATCCTCTTTGGTAAATGAGAAGGGGAGAACTAGCACCAGACATGGAGGTTGAAGTGCTCAGTGAGTTCTTTGCCTCAGTCTTTACTGGTAGTCAGGCTTCCTGTGCCTCACGTGTCCCTGAATATCTAGTTGGGGTCTGGGGGAGAAAAATCCCTCTCACTTTAAGAGTGGAACAAGGCCAAGGCTGCCTCATGAGAATTAATGTATACAAGCCGATGGGGTCAGGCAACATGCATTCTGGAGTCCTGAGGGAATTGGATGATGTGGTTGCAAAGCTACTCTCTATCATATTTGAAAAGCCGTAGCTTTCAGATGAAGTTTCCAGTGACTGAAAATAGGGAAGCATCACCACTGTTATTGAGAAAGGGAGACCTAGGGAACTACAGGTTGGTGAGCCTCATCTCTGTGACAGGGCAGATCATAGAAGAGATACCTGTGGAAGCTACGTTAAGGCACACGTAGGATCTGGAAGTGACTGAGACAGCAAGCCTGGTTTCACCAAGGGCAGATCATGCCTGACCAATCCAAAGGCCTTCTGTAGTAGAGCAATGGCATCAGTGGGCAAAGGTTGTCTACCTGTACTTGCGCAAGTCCTTTGATACAGTCCCCCGCCACATCCTTATCTCTAAATCAGAGAGATGTGGATTTGAAGGGTGGACTATTTAGTAGATAAGAACTTGCTGGATGGTCACAACCGAAGGATTGTGGTCTGCAAATATATGTGCAGGTGGAGGCTTGTGACATGTGGTGTCCCCCAGGGGTCTGTCTTGGAACTGGTTCTCTTCAGCATCTTTATCAGTGACATAGACAGTGGAATCAAGTCCCTTTCAATGTAAATCATTCTGTGAAAAACAAATGAAAAACCTCTGCTGGTAACAGGGCTGGAAAGCGTGTCCTGTGAGGAGAGGCTGAGGACGCTTGGGCAGTCCAGTCTTGAAGAGGCCAAGAGGTGACCTCATCGCTCTTTGAGAAGGGGAAGCAGAGAGAGGGCTCTATTTGTGGTCATTGGTGTCAGGACTTGGGGTAATAGCATAAAGCTGTACCAGGAGGGAGTCAGACTGGACATTGGGAAACATTTTTTTAGTGTGATGGTGGTCAGATGTTAGAATAGATTTTCTAGAAAGTTGGTTGATGCACTGTACCTTATAGTGTTTAGGAGATGTTTGGAAAAAGCCTTGATTAGTGTGCTTTAACTTTGAGTTAGCTCTGAAGAGGTCAGGCAGTTGGACTAAATTATTTCTGAATGTCCCTCTCAACTGAACTTTTCCATTCCATTATATTCCATTCTAATGTGCAAAGATTTTCAAAGGCACAAGAATACTTTTCTTATCTGGAACAAGTCTGATTGCTTACACATTGGCATCCAGTGCTCTTTAAGATGTGCTGGTGTACTTCTCTAGGCATTTAGATGTCATGTAGGAGCAGCTATCGTTTTCAGATATTGAAGAGGCAGCAGGTTTCTCTGTGCACCAGTTTAAAAATTCCTTGTTTCCCCTGGAAACCAGTGGGAGCTGATGGCTGTTTTGACCCTTGTCCTTCCCTGTACTGTGCTCCCGAGGGTTATGCTTGCAAAACCCACTAATGTTTAATGTCTCAAATCTCACGTTTGCCATTCCCCATCTGTTCAGAGGAGTATGTGTATGTGGAATACATACATGTATGTGAGAAATAGAGGGGATACACAGTGTGCTTAGTACCAGTTATACGTTTACTTGGTAGCTGTTTTCTTAGCTGATATTGCAGTCTAAGGGCCTGCATTCTGAGATTCTGGGAGATTCTGAGAGAGTCAGAGTGTCTTTCAAAATGCTTGACGCTTACTAACAATGTGAAAAGTGCAGGGACTCTGCATATACTTGGATTAGTCTCTAAAATAATATAACCACCTAATAGCTTATTTGTTCAAAGCCTTTTGTCCTTTACTGTGCCTCATTCACAGTGTTACAGGAAATTACTTTTTTTTTTATTATTATTTTTACTTATTAGTCATTGTAAGCATAAAACTGCCAAGTGATTTTAGTTCATTATCATATTTTATCTAAATAACATGATTTATATTTCCTAGCAAACATAGAAATTTATGTTATGAACAGGGTTTATTTTATAGCATCAACAGGATCTTTTCTGTTGGTTAGTTCTGTCAGGCAAGCATTGCCAGTGATTCCTTCTGTTTCAGCAGTGAAAAAGGCCTGAGGATTTATTTCTACAGGAGGATGTTTTCATCAGTTTTTCAGTTCCCCTTGATTCATTTGAAGCTAGGGCTTATGGAGTATGATGATATGCTTCAACACAGTGCTTGTGAGACCAAATGGGATCACATGTTGCTGTCCAGGTATAGCATTATTCAGCAGCCCAATATTTATTTATTTTATGCAGTTGTGTTGAGTTTGAAGCGCAAATTTTCTTGTAGGAATGGGGTATGAATAAACTAGAGAGTAGCTGCTCATTCTGAGGATAAGTGTAATGATTCTGTGTCAGTGTATCTATTTAATGCTGAATGCATTAAATAAAATAAGGTTGTTTAAGGTGTAAAATACAAAAGGAATTATGCGCTACAAATCAGATTACACAAAATTGCAGGAGTTGGAAGAGACCTCAAGAGTTCATGAAGTTTAACTCCCTGCTAAAGCAGGTGCGCTACAATAGGTTATGCAGGCAGGTGTCAGTAGGTCTGGAATCTCTCCAGAGAAGGAGACTCCATAGCCGCTCTGGGTGACCTGTTCCAATGCTCTATCATCCTTAATATAAAGAAGTTCTTCCACATGTTTGTATGGAACATTCTGTGTTCAAGTTTTAGGCCATTACACGTTGTTCTATCAGTTGGCACCACCAAAAAGAGCATAGCTTTATGTATTTGCCTCCCACCTTCTTTAGATACTTATAAATGTTAATCAGAGCTCCCCCCAGCCTTCTTTTCCACAGGCTGTACAGACCCAGTTTATTCAGCCTTTCCTCATGTTGGAGATACTTCCAGACCCTTAATCCTCCTTGTGGCCCTCTGCTGGACTTGTTCTAGGAGATCCCTGTCTTTTTTCAACTGAGGAGCCCAGAGCTGGACACGGTGTTCTAAATATGGCCTCACTAGGACAAAGTATAGAGGGTGGATCACCTCCCTCAACCTGCTGGCCGTGCTCTTCTTAATGCACCCCAGGATTCTACTGGCCTTGGCCACAGGAGCACACTGCTGGCTCATGGGCAACCTGTTGTCTACCAGAACACCCAGGTCCTTCTCTGCAGAGCTCCTCTCTAGGAAGTCATCTCCTGACCTGTTCTGATGCATGCAGTTATTTCCCCAAGTGCCTGACTCTACACTTGCTTTTGTTAAACCTCATCTGGTTTCTAGCTGCTCAGCTTTCCAGCCTGTCCAGGTCTTGCTGAGTGGCAGCACAGCCTTCAGGTGCGTCAGCCATTCCTCCCTGCTTGGTATCATCAGCAAACTTTCTAAAGCTGGACTCTATCCTTTCATTCAGGTAGTTGATGAAGGTGTTGAACAGGGCTGGACCCAGTACTGACCCCTGTGGAACACTGCTAGTTACAGGCCTCCAACCAGACTCTGCTGCTGACAGCTCTGAGCTCTGCCATTTAGCCAGTTCTCAATCCACCTCACCATCCACTCATCTGTCCCTCACTTTTAAAGTTTCATAACAAGAATCTTGTGGGTAATGGTGTCAGAAGCCTTGCTAAAGTCAAGGTAGACAACATTCAGTGCTCTCTCTCCACCTACCCAGCCAGTTTTGACATCATAGGTTACCAGGTTGCTCAAACATGAGTTTCCCTGGTGAATCCATGTTGTCTTGTCCTGTTAATCTCCTTCTCTTCCATTTGTTTGGAGAGAGTATTCAGAACAAGTTGTTCCATCACCTTTCCAGGGTCACAGCTGAGTCTGCTGGTGTCTAGTTTCCCAGATCCTCTTTTCTTGCCCTTTTTGAAGAGCGGAGTGACATTAGCTCTCCTCCAGTCTCCAGGCACCTCTCCCATTTGCTAAGATCTTTCAAAGATGATAGAAAGTGGATCAGCAGTCACCTCTGACAGCTCCCTCAGCACTTGAGAGAGCACCCCATTAGAGCCCATGGATTTTTGTGTATTGATTTTTGAGTGGGTGCTTTCTGAGCAGATCTTCCTCAACCAACGAGAAGACTTTTTTACCTAGACTCTCTCTTTTACCTCCAGGGTCTGGGAATCCTCAGGGCTAATCTTAGCATTAAAGACTGAAGTAAAGAATGCGTTCAGAACATTTCAGCATTCTCTGTTACCAGGACACCCACCTCATTTAGTAGGGAACCCACATTTTCAAAACAATAACAAAAAACACCTTGTTCTCCTTTACCTCCTTTGCATGGTTTAATTCCCCAACAGGGTCTTAGCCTTCCTCATTGCATCCTTACAGGACCTGTCAACATTCTTATATTTTTTCCAGGTGGACAGGCCCTTCTTCCACGTTTCTTGGACTTTCTTCTTTCCTTCTAGTTTATCCGTGAGTTCTCTGTTTGTCCATACATGCCTTTTGCCACCTTTCCCCAGTTTCTGACTCTTAGGGATGCACTGATTGAGCTCAGAAGAAGTGGTGTTTAAGTGTCAACCAGCTCTTCTGGATCCCCCTATTTTCTAATGCTCTAGCCTGTGGGATACCTCTAAGGGGGTCTTTGAAGAGGATAGAGTCAGCTCTCCTGAAGTCGAAGGTAGCAATCCTATTACTTGCTTTGCTTCTTTCACACAAGATCCTGGACTCTACCATCTCATCCCAAGCTGCCCCCAGCTCCAGGTCTGGGGCCCTCAGCAGAAGAAGAATGTGGGGATGTTGGAACAGGTCCAAAGGATGGCCATGAAGATGATCAAAGAGCTGGAGCACCTCTCCTATGAAGTCAGGCTGAGGGAGCTGGGCTTGTTCAATGTGAAGAAGGGAAGGCTCCAGGGAGACCTTACAGTGGTCTTCTAGTACTTAAAGGGGGCTTGTAAGAAAGATGGGGAGAGACGTCAGAAGCAGGTAGGACAAGGGGTAATGGTTTTAAACTAAAAGAGGGTAGACTTAGCTGAGACATTAGGAAAAGATGATTTCCTCAGAGGTTGATGAGGCACTAGAACAAATTGCCCAGAGAAGTAGTGGATGCCCCATCCTTGGAGATATTCAGGGCCAGGCTGGATGGGGCTTTGGACAACCTGACCTAGCGGATGGTGTTCCTGCCTGTGGCAGAGGGATTGGAACTAGGTGGTCTTTAAGTTCTCTTCCAAACCAAACCATTCTGTGATCTGGCAGAGGGACTTATTGTTTGTAGCTCTTGCAGAATAAGTATGCTTTGTGAGTAACAACATGTCCTTTCACAGCATGAAAATAACTGCTCAGAAACAAAACCCTGTCAGCAGCAGTGATGCTGTAAAATGAACTCCATAGCTTTATTTTCTCCCGATGTTTCTGTGTAGCTGCTAGTAGTTGCAGCCGAATAATGATGAGAAATTTGGCAGAAGTGGAGGATGTTCTGAACAGTTCTGAACAGGAGTGCTTTCTCATGGGGAGCATGAATTGTTCATTTGCTAGGCAAATACAATATCTGCAAAAACAATTAGTAGGTAAATAACCTGAATAAATAACCCCTGAGCATCACCCAAAGTCCTGTATTGTTTTCTTAACATATTACTTTCTTACCTGCTTTTATTGCCCCAACAGTTCTCCTTACTACTGCGTATTGTAAATCTGTTGTGTCAAAAACTCTGGGACAAGTGGTCCTGTTAGAGCTGAGCTTCTTGTATTTCTAATGCTGGAGCAGTTCTCTGAAAATTTTGTTTCAGAGCATGTGTTGACCTTTGTATGTGTTGTGATGACTTCTGGTCACCAGTGTTTTCCACCAAGATGCCAATGAAATGTTTTCATCTAGTTGCACACACACTTACTGAGCCTCTTACCCTACCTGTTGCACATGTTCTGGTGTTTTTAGAAGGGGACATGATGGAAGGATTCAGTGTGACTACTGATCATGCAGCCATCCCAGTTATATGCAATATTTTACTTGATTTTAAAGCCATCATCTTTTCAGTGAAATCTGCTAAATGCCACTGTTTCGCTTAGGTAAATCCATCAAAGTAGAGATGTGTACAAAACAAGGTTTTAAAAATGCTATCAGCATTGCTCAGCAGTTGCCTGAAGTAATTGCACGGATAAATGAAATAGCATGTCTTTGAATTAAAGGGTTTCTCTGCAGCATGCAGCAATGGCAGGACAGGGCAGGAGGAAGTTGGATGCTGAGGATTGGAATTACAGGGAAACCTTAGACTGTTTTAGTTCATTTTCATCCTCTTCTGTAGGTCAGGAGTGTGAGGGATGCCTCTATAACCCCAAACTGCGAAAGGCCTATCTTGTCACTTGTTTGAGAAAAAAGTCCAAACATCTCCTGCCATCCCAGCAACCGAAAGCATCAACACTTCCACCCAGAACCTCTGACTTTATCCACTTTATCAACTTTTTTAGGAAGGTTAGTGTTGTCATTATAGACATTGGTCTAAGAGGAGTTCAGAATAGAAGAATATAAGATGCCATGAAGTTGGATGACGCTTGAAAATTAATATAAATACATGAGTGATACTTCACTCTTAATTTCTTTTTTTTTTTTTTAGGTTTTTTAATTTAATTCAAGTTGTTGCAGAATTTCCATTTCACCACACCTGGAAGCTGCAGTGTGTATGTTCCTTAGCAAATACTGCACGATACAGAATGGCAGTAGGATCTTCCTCTTTGGATAGAGATGCGTATTGTGAAAATGTGAACTCGTATCCAGGGTAAGATCTGGAGAGTCATCTCATTTAAAAACATGTCTGGCAGACAGGATTCCTTAATTCTGCCCATCTAGCATAGGACAGAGAATGCTCACTGCATTATGCAGCACTTATTAGCATTTTGTCATTATTCCGAGTGTTCAGTTTGTGGCACCAAGCCTTAATGGAGCTCTGCAGCAGAGTTACAAACTCCTCTCTGTTTAAAGGTCACCTCATTCAACAGCTCTAAAAACTGCAATCTCATTTATATTGTGCTAAAATATGTGTCCCTGTGCATATGGTTAATTTTACTGGGACAAACAAGGCAGAAGTTCTAGAGACAGAAGAGTCTAAAAGCAGGGTTTTTAAAAGATGTTTACAAGATTCAGATGCATGTGAGCATGCAGGCCTCAACGTAGAAAAAAAAATATTTGGTAGTGTACAAACAGTTTAAATGTTTGATATTTCACTTGCCTAGTACCTGGAGGTTCAGTTATATTGGAGGGCAGTGCTAAAATTTAGAAACAAGTCTGTTCTTGCTGTAGAATCACAGAACTGTTCAGTTGGAAAGGACCTTCAAAGGTCATCTAGTCCAACTCCTCTGCAACGAGCAGACATCTACAGGTAGATCACATTGCTCAGAGCCTGGTCCAGCTTGACCTTGAATGTCTCCAAACATAAGGCATCTACCACCTCTCTGTGCAACCTTTTCCAGTGCTTCACTACCCTCACTGTGAAAATCTTGTTCCTTATATCCAATCTCAATCTCCCCCATACAGGTTTAAAACCATGTCCTGCTGTCCTGTCACCACAGACCCTGCTAAATGGTCCGTCCCCTCCTTTCGTATAGCTCCTGTTAGATACTGAAAGGACACCATCAGGTCTCCCCAGAGCCTTCTCTTCTCCAAGATGAGATGTGCTGGGGTAAATAGAAGAGATCATTTCTCAACTCTAGCTTCTCCTTTTCCTTATGGACTGTAATCTGACAGAACCTGTCTGCTTGGAGTCATTTGAATTTGCTTCCAGCTCCACAAATGGCAGAAATACTCTCTAAAGAGTTTGTGTCTCTTTCTCCTGTTCAAAAAAGGGCCACAAAGATGATCAAAGGGATAGAAAACCTCTCATATGAGGAAAGACTGAACAGGCTAGGTCTTCTAACTCTGGAGAAGGCCTAAGAGGGACCTCATCACAGGAGTTAATAAGAGCTCCTGAAAGAAGATGAGGGCTCTGTCTTTGCAAGGAGCCACATAGAGAAGACAACGGGCAGCAAGTACAATTTGCACTGGGAGAGGTTTTGTGCTGATGTAGAAAAGAAGTGTTTTACAGTGAAATCCCCTTCACTGATGATTTTCAAGATGCCCAGCTAGAGACACTAGATGTCGTCTAGTGTCTCTTTTCCCACAAAAGGATGGACTTCATGATCTTATGAGATCTCTTACAATCTGAACTGTTATGTGATTCTACTCCCTTTATAAAATGAATTATGAAGCTTCCTGCTCTTTCAGACAAAATTTGGAAGAGTGAAGGGCTTACCATTTCACATCGAGTTAGCTTTCTGCCTAAGTATATTTTGGTCTTCTTAGGACTTATTCCCAGTCATTACTTGAGTCAGTGCAAACTTAGAATTTCTGAATAAAAAATTCAGAAAGCATTTTGGAAATATGCATCCAGACACGCAATACAGAAACTGAAGTGAATACCTGAGACAAAGCATGGATGATGTCTCCATCAGAGGCACAGGAGTGCTCTCATAGAAGGTTGAAAATCCCTGGCGTCTGTTTCTGTCAGATAGGTGTGATAATTTCTGCAGGAAGTTTACATTCAGCAAAATGGAGCACTAAGGTGAGTGGGCTGCTTCATTAGAATCCCAGCAGTGGATCTGTCCAATGTCAGGTGTCTTCCAGAAGCTTCAAAATATCTTCCTGCTCCCCATCCCAACCTCTGTTTATGCTTTATCTTCCCACTGACTTATGTTAGTGGCAGTTTTTAGTCCTCTGATGCCAGAGTTTCTGTACTTCTATCAATCATGCACAGGTTTATTCTGAGAGACATAACAGACTCTGGAAAGTACAGCTTTGCTCTTGTGGGGCCCCACCTGGAGTATTTCATCCAAGTTGTAGGCCTCTAGGGGCCCTTTGCACAAGAAGGCTGTGGAGCTCTTGAAGCAGGTCCAGAGGGAGACCATGAAGATGATTAGGTGGCAGGAGCACCTCTGTTTAAGAAGTCAAGACTAAGAGAATTGGCTTGTTCAACCTAGAGAAGAGGAGACTCCAGGGAGACCTTACAGCAGCCTTTCAGTACTTAAAAGGGAGTTTTCAAACAGGAGGGCGTCTGACTTTTTACATGTGCAGATAGTGATAGTACAAAGTTTTAAACTAGGAGAGGGAAGATTTAGATTAGATGTTAAGAGTAAATTGTTTACTTAATGTGTATTGAGGCACTAGAACAAGTTGTCCAAAGAAGTTGCGATGCTCCATCCCTAGAGATGTTCAAGGCCAGGTTGTGTGGGGCCCTGGCCAGCATAATCTAATTGGTGGCAATCCTGCCCATGGAGGGGGGTTGGAACGAAATGATTTTTAAGATCCCTTTCATCCCAACTCATTCTATGATTTTGTGATTCTATTCTATGACTGCCAACTGCTGTGCAGTTGAAAGGTGCAAATAGCTTCACAGAAACAATAAATAAATTCTGTTTTAGGACACTGAAAGTGTGTGGAAGTGCACAAAATGTTATTTTATGCTACTGAGAAAAAGGTAAGGAATTCATACTTTCAGGTAGCTAGACAAACCAAGTCTCTGATTTCTTTAAGATTTCATGGCAGTAATAATTTCACTTTACAGCTCTGGCAAATGCAGTAGCACTAGATAACTCATAATCTGCCTAATAGAGACAAATGGCTATGGATGCATGTCAGATTCGAGTTGAGTCAAGGTAATTTAATTTGTTCATTTTACAAATTGAATTGTTTCAGCTAATTACATAGTGTGGAAAAAATTTGACGAGAGTATTCAGACAAGAAAACTTTTTTGCCTCTACTAAGTTAATGAAGCTATTAAACAAAATGTGCATTCAGAGTGTACGATGTTTATCATATACTGAACTTTGCTGTTACACTTCTGCTATCATTTTTTTTTGTTGCTGTTGGGTTGCTTGATGCAGCCTCTCACCATAGCCCCATATTACTTTGGGGAGGCTTACCTTAGCTATTCTGCTCCAGTACTACACAAGGAACCTTTATCAATTAGATGAGTACATCTCAGCTAGGTCTGTAAGACTGTCCCCCTGCCTTCTGTAATTCTGATAAACCAACAAAAAGAAAATGTTCAAAGTTCTACTTCTTGGACTGTGGTCTGTTCTAAGTGAGTTTATGAAGTTACAGATAGTGAAGTTTATTGTCAATGAATACAAAAATATAAAAAAACCAACTATTTGAGTTACATGGAAATTACCCTGTGTGAAATTACCTTGTCCCTCCTGTGGTATAACCATTCGTAGTTTATAGTAATTTTACTCTGTTCTAATTTTCATTTCTGTTTTTGTTTTTTTTTTTACTTGAATGTTTTGAATGTAAAGCTGGCAACATCTATGGTAATGTAGATGTCTTTGTGACTTTTGAAGCCTAGATTTGTTTGAAAACTCCTTTTTGCACTGATGCTTGTTCCTCATAAAGTTTGCTAAAGAATGCTTTAACTGCTTCTGATGTTACCATCCCGCTTTTATTCCTTATGAAATACTTTTTGTGACATACAAGTAGGAAAACAATAGGCAGAGTTCAGACCCCTATACATGGAGGAGTACAAACGTGCAGTAAGATTGTTCTTGCTTAGAAAACTTGAAATAAAAACTTGCAAAGAAATGTGAGACAAATACTGTCTTTACTGTATAATGATGTTTTAGCATAGAGTGAGGAGCTGAGGTTGAAAGACTTGGATCAGTATTGCTGTAGTTGACTTCTTCCTAATTTTGTGTCCAAGTCAGTCTCCTATTGACCTTACTTACTGCATATGTTTTGGTATGTTATTTGATCTATTTGAACACATGTAGAACAGTTACTTTAGCAAGGGAATTTGAACGTAGACATAATACTGTTGCCCAGGGTAGTCTGATGCAGCTTTTATGAATGCTCTGTTGTCGTGGAAAAGCATCAGACCATGCGAAAATACTCGATTAGGACAAACTCTGAAGTTAATCCACTGAATTAGAAGTCTACTTTTTGCTGAGCTGTGTCTGTTTTATTGTTTCCATATGCTAGTTGTTTCATTTTCTTTTCTTTTTAAAACTTCTGTATTGCATCCCATCTGTTCTGTATTCTCTAAGCCTCTGGGGCAGGTGCTGTTGTCTCTTTATGTTTCCACCGTGCCTGGGAGGAACTCCAGGTTCTACTAGAATGTAGTAAGTACAAAAGTAAAGTGGATCTCCTGAATGTTTAACTCTGTGTTAACTCTGATGGCACCAAATGTAAGGTCAATTGCATGTTTAAGTTTTACTACTAAAATAATTGTGTACATTGTAAATTATAAATAGTGTCACAGTAAGTTGTGGGAATTGCTTTGGTAGTAGGCAGCAATGTCAGCTTCCAATATGTTTCTGACTGAAAATGGCTGAGCACTGCAGGACGGATTCACTGAATCAAGTCTCCTTGGACTTGAGAGAAAACATTTTGTGTTCACCCTAATCTATGTTTCATGTAAATGACTTTAAATTATGACACAATAACCTATTCTCTGTCAAAGAGTGTTTCATTTCACGTGGAAAATTTTAAAACATTGATTACTAAAAAGCTTCATGGTTTCCTTTTGCTTCCATAGTATGAGTGTAAACCTTCAGAACTTTGTAACTTACAACAGAAGTTAAAAACAGAGTATTTGCAAAATCACAGAATACCTCAGATAGGAAGGGACTTGTGGAGCTTTATTTACTTTGACCACCAGTGGGTCGGCTGGAGATTGTATCCAGATGATTTTGAGTATTCCCAAGGAAGGAGACTACACAACCTCTCTTGGCAACCCTCACAGCACCAGTTTCTTAGCCTTAAGAAAAATACAGGAAATAACAATTTCCTATATTTCTATTTGTGCCTCTTGTCCTTCCCCACTAGACATGACTGAAAGAGTCTGGCTCCATCATCTTTACTGCCTCCCACTGTGTACTTATACACAGATAAGATCAACCTGAACCTTCTCTTCTTCAATCTGAGCAATTGCAACTCTCTTAGTCTTTCCTTGTATGTTGGATGCTTTTAGCTCTTAATCATTTCATGGCCCTTTAGTGGTCTTGCTCTAGGACATCCAAGTCTCACTTATACTGGGGAGGCCAGAATTGAATGTCCTCCAAATGTATCTCACCAGTATCTCACCTCTCTCAACCTGCTGGCAGCAATCTTCCTAACACAGCTGAGGATGCTGCAAAGGTATGTTGCTGGGTCTTGGCCAGTTTGTATTCCACCGGCACCTCCATTTCCTTTTATGCTTTCTAGCTGCTTGGCACCCTACTTGCATGGGTATGGGGTTTGTCAACGGTTTATGGGCTGGTCCGGCCCAGTTCCGTGACCAGCAGGGCGGAGGGATCTGCGGATCCGCGCCTCTGGGAAAGGGGAAGCAGGGGACCCCAAAATACTTGAAAACAACAGCACTGATCTGAGGTGGAACAAATGATTTTACTAAATGTAGTATTAGTAAAATACAATGAGAGAGAAAGAGAGTCTGTTTGAATTGTATAGACCTCACCACAATGCTGGGGTGAGAAGTGCAGTCCAGTTGAGTGACTGAAGTACAGACGGCGAAGTGCAGATGGCAAAGCGCAGGCGGCGAAGCGCAGACAGCGAAGAGCAGGCGAAGAAGGAGGATCAGGTGACCTTGCTTGGAGTTATATCCCCTTGCTGACCGCAAAGTCTCCTGGGGAAACGTAGCTCCTCTCCGACGGACGAACACCCGGCAGACACCAAACCCCACCCCCAATGCATCACATGATGTTATGGTGTGGAATACTGACGACCAAAAATCATAAAACCATGACAGGTTGTTCTTTTCCAGGAGCAGGACTTTACATTTCCCATTCGTTGAACTTCAAGAAGTTACTGTCAGCCTATTTCTCCATCATGCTTAGGCCTCTCTGAGTGCAACCGATGCCTCAGCAGCTACTTCTGATTACATTTTGTCTGCAAAATGGGTGAGTATGTACTCTGTCTCATCATCCAAGGTCATTAATGAAGATATCAGAAAAGTATTGGACATTACTAGTGCCTGTATTCAAGTTGCACTTTTTGCCATTTGATCACTACCCTCTGAGCTCAGCGGTTCGAACAGTTTTCAGATAACTTCACTGTCTGCTTAATCTAGTTTCTGTTTAGTCAGTCTAGTTCTGTTTTGTCTATGAGGATACTATGGGCATTCCTCTCAAAAGTATTGCTAAAGTCATTATGAAGAGTATTCACTGCTCTCTCCTTGTCCACCAAGTCATTTTGTCACAGAAGGTTATTAGGTTGGTCAGGCAGATTTCCCTCTTCTTAAATCCTTGCTGTCTGCTCCTAATCTCCTTCTTCACGTGTTCCAACGGCTTCCGAGGTTATTTGCTCAGCCACATTTCTGGGGATCAAGGTGACTGCCCTATAGTTTGTCTGATCCTCCATCCTGCCCCTTTTGAAGACAGGAGTGACATCTACTTTGTTCCAGTATTCAGGAGTGTCTCCTGATTGAAAGATTTTTAAGGGTGGCCTAAGAGAGACATCAGTCATATCGCTTGGCACTTGTGATTGTATGCTGTCAGGTCCCATAGGCATGAGTATGTCCAATACATTCAGGTCTTTCCTAGCTGGATATTTCTTCAGAAAGGGCAAGTTTTCCATGTTTCATACTTTCCCTTTGGTCTTGACAGGTTGGGATTCCTGTGGGCAAGTAAATAGTAGTAAAGACTAAAGCAGATGGATTTAGATAACTTGGCCATTTCTGTTACCACTATGTCTGCTGTGCCATTCAGTCGAAGGCCAATATTTTCTCTCATCTTTATTCTGTAGCAGATACAAACAGAATCTCAGAATCACCGAACTGTGGGAGTTGGAAGGGACCTCTAGAGATCATCAAGTTCAATTCCCTTGACAAAGCAGGTTCCCTAGAGTAGATTGCATAGGTAAGCAGGTCTTGAATATCTCCAGAGAAGGGGACTGTACGTCTGGACAGTCTGTTCCAGTGTTCAGTCACTATCAGAATAAAGAAGTTCTTCCTCTTATTTGTATGGAACTTCCTGTGTTGCAGTTTTTGCCCATTGCCCCTTGTCCTATCACTGCACAGCACTGAAATGAGCTTGGCCCCATTCATTTCACTCCCACACTTTAGATATTTATAACAGTGATGAGATCCGTTCTCAGTCTTCTCTGGGCAGATCTCCAGATCTCTCAGCCTTTCCTCTTAAGGCAGATGGTCCAGGCCCCTAGTCATCTCTGTAACCTCTGCTGGACTCTTTTTAGTAATTCCCTGTCTTTTTTGAGCTGAGGAGCCCAGAACTAGTCACAGTACTCCAGCTATGGCCTCATCAAGGCAGAGGATATGGGGAGGATCACCTCCCTCGACCTGCTGGCCACACTATTTATAGTGCACTCAGGATACCATGTTGGCTCCTGGTCAGCTGTTTGTCCACTGGGACACCCAGATCCTTCTCTGCAGAGCTCCTTTTCAGCAGGTCATCTCCTATCCTGTACTGATGCATGTGGTTATTCATCCCCACATGTAGGACTCTGCACTTGCATTTGCTGAACTTCACAGGATTTGTCTCTGCCCAACTTTCCAGCTTGCCCAGGTCTTGTGCAATGGCAGCACAGTTGTTCTGGTGTGTCAGCCGCTCCTCCCAGCTTTGTATCATCAGCAAACTGAGTGTGGGCTCTGTCCTTTCAGCTGTGTCGTCGATGAAAACATTGAACAAGACTGAGCCCAGAACTGATCACTGGGGAACACCGCCAGCTACAGGTCTCCAAATGGTTTCTGCACCACTGATCACAACCCTGTGAGCTCTGACAGTCAACCAGTTCTCAATACAGCTTATTGTCCCCTATCCCACTCTTCTTAAGCTTACCTATGAGGATGATACTGGAGACAGTGTCATAAGCCTTGCTGAAGTCAAGGTACACAACGTGCACAGCTCTCCCCTTGTCTATGCAGCTGGTGATGACATCAGAGAAGGCTGCCAGATTGGTCAAGCATGATTTCCTCTTGCTGTCTCCATGCTGACTACTCCTGATAACCATCTTTTCTTCCACTTGTTTGGAGATAGCATTTGAGACCAGTGAAGATGTGCAAAGTCAGATATGACTTAGATGCAAAAATGCTGATAAAACAGGATGCGGAAGAATGTTTGTGAGAAGGTTGATGAGGGCAGGCAGGGTGAAAAGGCCATAAGTGGGGAAATAGTCCCCTCTTCATTGAGGGGGAGGCTTTGGGGGTATTCATTTAAATACTTCAGTGAGAAATATCTGTACGCTGTATGAACAGCAGTATGCTGTTCCACAGCACAGCATTTAAAAATGATGAACAACAAATATCAAGTCAAATTCTGTTGTGTGTCACTGCACAGGGCAGCTTATTCCATTTTCTTAGTATTTTAATAGTTCTTCCTGCACCCACGTGTCTGATCAAACAGTATAAGTGCCAAATAGATTATAATGTAGTATCACTTCTGGATGCATTGGCTTTTATAGTCTTGAATGGGATACTTCACAGAGAACTTGCTTTGTCAAGTAGTGCTGTTGTGCTCTTCATATCTGTTGTAGTTTCCATGGAAATAAATGGGAGGCATTAATTTTGGAGGGCCCTATGTATATTCACAAAATAAAAAGTTAACCGTCTGTAAGTCAGAGATTTTTGTAGCATAAAATATGCTTCCAGATTTTCACATTTAGTTAGCTGCTGCTTGGAAGAAAGAAGGGGAAGATAAACGATTACATTCAAAATATTTCTATGAAATGTATCTGGTTCCTTTATGCAACAACCTGCTGTGTGGAGTAGAAGGGAAAAGCAAATCCTGGCCTTGATGTCAAAACAATGTAAATTAGTTTTTAAATGTTGACTTGTGTAACAGGCAAGGCATGAAAACAAAAGCACATTGCCTGGAGTAGTGATGATGAATATTTTATCTTACTGACAAAAAGCAACAAGAGACTAAATCCTTAAAGGAAGTGCTGTGCTGACAATGCACTCTCATTATGACAGTAACGGTATTTGCAGTCCCAGCTGCACTCAAGCCAGTGCTATAAAAGCACCCATGTCTCAAAATACACGTTGCTGCTACTTGTCCTTCACTGGCCCTTAGTCAGAGGAATGAGCTTTGGTCTGTTGTTTGGTATTGGATATTTGAACAAAATTTTTCTGACCCAAGTGAAAGTAGAGGCATTTTGGCATCATTAGCTCTTCTGAAATCTGAACATTGACAAGAAGTATATGTTGGTGTTAGAGCACATTGTTTTGTATGTAACCCAGCCTTTCTCTAACTTTTTTCAAACATACAACACAAATGCCTTACTAAAATGTAATGCCTATCTTCAGTGAAACATAGAGGGAAGAATGCTACTGCTATTGCTGTGTGGCTGTAATATTTAGAGGGTGACTCATGGCCTTGAGTAGCAAGCACTCACTACTTGTTGGAGATTGTTTTGATTAAGTCTAATGAACTGAGAGGTAATGAGTTGATTATGGATTAAGGGAGATGCTTCTCTGTCAATATATTCTAATGTGTGCTCTATCTTTTCCTAGCACCCACTTGTTCCCTGTTCTCTGCAGCCTGAAATATGATGCTCAAAGGGAATTAGAGAACATTGCTTCTAAATTATGGAATTACTGCCTCATGGTAACCATCAGGATGAGGGCTTCCTTTACACTTTTTCTTCTTTATTTCTTTCAGCTTGCAAGTTTTCCACGTTCTATGCTTAAGATTGTTCACCATCACTGCATCCATTCTTTGTTCAGTCTTTTACATAGTCCTAACACTGACACCAGTTTCTTGTTTCCTACTTACTTTACATGCAATTACACAGTAGGATTACAAGACATACTGTTACTGATTTGGAGAAACAGGTGTGGAGAACTTAGGTCTTTTAAAGGTGTGGAAGCAACATAGCAGGTGAAAAAAAAATGTTCAGGAGATCTGTGGATTGTGATGTGGTAAAGGAGGGGTAGGCAGAAAGCACAAACTGAATCCTAGAGTTACACACAGTGCTTAATTTGATAAGGCAGAGTGGAACAGTAGATTAGACTACTTAGCCCCCTGAGCAAAGCTTCTTGCAAGGAGAGTCTTTTGCCTTACATTAAAAAACTTCCAGTTTCCCTCTTGTCTTGTAGCCCAAGTAGAAAAGTATGGTAAAGTTATGTTCCCAGCTTCTTTCTTTCTGCCATCCTTTTCAGATTATATAGTCACACGGAAACACAGAATTGTAGGAGTTGGCTGTGGCCACTGGGGATCATGAAGTCCAGCCCCCCTGCTAAAGCAAGTTCCCTGCAGTAGGTTGCACAGGAAAGCATCCAGGTGGATCCTGAGTATCTCCAAAGAAAGAGACTCCACAACCTCTCTAAGCAGCTAGTTCCAGAGCTCCATCACTCTCACAGTTAGGAGTGCTTCCACGTGTTTGTATGGAACTTCCTGTGATGCAGTTTCTACCCACTGCCTCTTGTTCTATTGCTGCATGCCGCTGATAAGAGCTTGGACCCACTGACTTGACTCCTGCACTTTAGATATTTATAACTAGTGATGAGATCCCCTCTCCGTCTTCTCTTCTCCAAGCTGAAGAGTCCCATTTCTCTCAGCCTTTCCTTCTGTAGGAGGTGTTTCAGACCCCCAATCATTTTAGTGGCCCTTCACTGAACTCTCTAGAAGTTCCCTGTCTTTTTTGAACTGAGGAGCCCAGAACTAAACACAGTACTCGAGATGTGGCCTCACCAGGGCAGAGGAAATGGGGAGGATCACCTCCTTTGACCAGCTTGCCTCACTCTTCTTCATACCCGAAATATCATTGTTGTTCTTCATTGCCAACCTGATATCCACAGTGACACTTAAGACCTTCTCCTCAGAGCTCCTTTTCAGCATGTTATCCCTCTCTGAGACCAGTGGGAAAAATCCAGATTATTTCATCCCAATTGTTTGTTCAGAAATGTCTGTCAGGAAGAGGTCAACACCTTACACCAACCTGTAGCCTAATGTGATCATCTGGATTCTGCATTATATGGAAGTAAAAGCAGCAGGTGGGTTGTTTCCAGCTCTGCTTTGTTGTAAGGTTCAGTCTCCCATTTTGGAGCTGCTGCCAGGCTGCAGGGCTCCCTTTCCACCTCCATCAGACAAAAACACACCAGAATCTCAGATAGCATCCATGATCCAGAGCATTTCTGCTGCAGATCAACACCTCACTCACAGCTGGGATCTGCACCTCTGTGCAAGAGATGTTATTAGACTTTACGGCTGTTACCTCAACATTGAGAGCTCAGCTTTTCTTCTTTTTGGAGGTGGGACTCTTCCAGTAGATATGCCCAATACAGCTTTTAATCCACTTCATTGGGCTACCAGTGGCAAACGAGTCTTGATAGTACATGCTCTGCACGTAAGCGCCCAAGCTGGTTTGGGTGCTGGCTGCAGATTCTCAACTCCAACATATTCACTGCAGTTGATATCTAAGATTGGTAAGTTTTAAATAGAAATTACCAGCATTACTACAATTGTATTTCTGATTGTACTGTAGGCATACACTTTATCCTCATGCTTCAGGCATTTTTGTAATTAATAAATAAAGTAGATGGGCCAAAATAATAAAAACTTAAGTTGCTAAAATGAAAATTGCCATTTATCTAAAAGCCCCAGTTTCTCTTCCCTTGATGCCTGGGATATTGCTTAAATCTCTAGAAAAGATATCTGAAAATGATATTACACTGTTTTTTTTTCCCAGTCGTTCACTCACTAAACTCTCTAGAAGACATGGCTTCCAACCTTACTGCAGTTTAAGTTCTTAATTTCCACTGGGTACAGAGCGAGTATACTTCTAAGATAATAGGATAAAAAGTAATGTCATGGAGGAAGGTTTCTTGGGATAGTTTTTTTCTCTAGCAAAGCCCTCATTTTATTGCCGTTTAAAAATTCTGTTTCACAGACCGACTCTCCAATCAAGGTCCAGATGCCTTTCTTTGAGTAGCCTCCCAATGACCTCAGCAAACGTATCAAGAAATGGCATTACTCACTGGGAATGCAGATCCTGCGTTCAGCTCCTACTCCTTCAATAAGTTGGAAAATTTGTGTGAAGTGCAAACCAAGAAAGGATTTTTCTACAGAAAGGCCAAACTTTTGCACCCCAATGAAGACTTGTGCTACTTAGCACGCCTGGATGACCGGACCAGGTTTGTGATCATCAATGTAGGTGGTATTAAATACAAAATTCCTTGGACCACCTTGGAGAACTGCCCTCTGACCAGGCTTGGGAAGCTAAAGTCTTGCAACAATTACGATGAGATCATGAACATCTGTGATGACTATGATGTTAGCTGCAATGAATTTTTTTTTGACCGTAACCCTAGTGCCTTCAGGACAATCATGACTTTCTTGACAGCCGGGAAGCTGAGACTTCTCAGGGAGATGTGTGCTCTTTCTTTTCAGGAGGAGCTTGTGTACTGGGGGATAGAAGAGGACCACCTGGAGTGGTGCTGTAAAAAGAGATTGCAACAGAAAGAGGAGGAGGCAGCTGAAGCCAGGATGTATGAAGGGGAGATGATGCTTAGTGAAACTACTCGATGTGCCTTCCAGGACAATAACTGGTTGAGTTTGTGCATGAGAAATCTCAGGGATATGGTGGAGAACCCCCACTCAGGGATTCCAGGGAAGATCTTTGCTTGTATTTCAATCTCTTTTGTTGCCATCACAGCAGTCAGCCTCTGTATCAGCACCATGCCAGATGTCAGAGAAGAAGAAGATCGGGTGAGTGCAGCTTTTCTCAGAGTATTTTGCCTTGTTGTCTCTTCAGGGAAGGTGACAGGCAAAGCAACCACGGAGTTTGGGTATTTGATATTCATTTTCACGGGTTGCCTAGAGAAGTTGTGGTTGCCCCATTCCTGGAGGTGTTCAAGGCCAGGTTGGATGGAGCCCTTAGACTGACTTAGTGATTGACAGCTCTGACCATGGAAGATGGGGTGGAACTATTGGATCTTTGAGGTCTCTTCCAGCCCAAACCATTCCATGATTCATGCTGTGGAAGGCACAGAAATGTTTATACCTCTTAATCTTCACCAGTTTGCACAGATAGCTTTATCTAACAGATTTATTTTCTGTTGTTGTTAACAAGACGATAAACCAGCTACTGTGGTTATAAAAATTAGCTTTGCTTGAGACTTAATACTTCGAAGTGTTAAAAGCTAACAGGTCCATTTTCCTTAAAAGTACTTCAACATACTGCTTTTAATGAATTCTTCGTACCTGACTGTAGAAAACACATTTAAAAATACTTCGATGCTATAGGAGAGGTAAAGGGCAGGGAAGCTGAGGCAGCAGTGTAACAGCAGAAACAGTAAATGTCCCAGTTTTCAGACATGCATAGTATTCTCAAATGTAATCTGTGTATGCTTCATGCCCTTGAAAATCAAGTCTATGGATATTATGTTTATTTCAACTAATTTCCTAAGGGTTTAGTGCTTTACTCGTTCACATTCCTAGGATTAGCTGTATGTAGGCCAATGAGAGCTCATCTGAAGACTGATAAAAAAGGGTGTTTACATTTTCATTAATATGTGCTAAAATAAGTTTGGGGTGAAAGAGTTTGTGGCCTCTTTCTTTAGTTATGCTCAAATCTGTCAAAGATGCTAAAGATTTGGGCATCTTTTCCAGCTCCATGGTCATTAAAGGTGATTGTGAAATTGACCTACCAACACAGTACTTCATCCAGTTGAGTTCTGTCTATTAACTGAATGCTAAGCTCTCCTCACAGTAGATTTTTCCTTGTATGCTGGCATACAAGTGCTGAATGGCTTGATGCTCACTGCTGTTAAGAGAGTGGTCATTAACTGACAGGAGACACTTAGTGTTTTGTACTGTTAAAAGTAAAAAGCACGTTGATGGAATGGATCCAGCAATTCCACAGGATGCTGCATTTGACTGAGTGCATCATGTGCAGTTAAACCCCACTCTCCATTTGCATGCTCAGGTTAGGTATCAGCTGAATTGCATGATTTGAATCAAACTTACTCAATAGCAGCAGTTTGCTCCAAGAAAAAAAAGACATTGCATTTGGCATGTGGATTAATGGTTAAGTCATAATAAGGTCTTTTTTTTTTTTTTTTTTTTTAGACTTTTTATCATCTCAAACGTGAGGATAGCTAAACTAGGTACAAGTTAAAAGTTATATTGTCCTAGGGAATAAATATATATTTTTAAATATTATTTCCAAAATGCATGCCTTTTGTTCTAATTAACTAGAAGTGCTACAGTATGCTGGAATTTTAAGCACAAGGGGTATTTTACTGTTGAAAACTGCAGTGTATTTAGTGTTTAGGTGTCCCTGGGTTTAAGTGAGAACTGAACAATTGCTGTCAGAACGATCAATTAGAGATTAGGTGCCTTATATTTTTACTAATTATCTAAACATAAATGGGGACTATATACTAATAGAATTTCTTGGGTGGAGCATAGTAATAATAAGGATAAAGCAAACATGTTACTGGAGTTCTTGGTAAGCTGGAGCCATTAAAAACACATTTTCATACAAGCAAGCACAACATTGTACAATGAAAATGAACGCCAGTTTGCTCTCACAGAAGTGGAAAGTCTAAAAAGAAAAAGCAACTGAAGGTGAGTTCCTACTGCAGTATTAAGTTAAAGGGGTTAATGCAGCCCTTGAGTAGGGAGCAGTTATTAGAAGCCAGAAGATTTTGTGGCTGTATGTGGCACTGGTGAGATTGACACAAGAATATTGCAGTCAGCTCTTGCGTTCATTTTTTGATAGCTTTTTCATAAAAAAAAAAAAAATATATTTATTTATTTATTTATTTATTTATTTATTTATGTCTCTCTATATATACATATATATATATATATGCACATATAGGAGAAGCTGTGAAAAAAACTACGTATTAGGCATCTGGAGAAAATGCCATACAATAAGAAACTTAACATTTTCATTTGTCTGGGTTATCATAAAGAAGATTGTAGAGAGACCTGATGAAGTAAAAAAAGAGGTTTTTTGGGGGAGAGTGGAAATATATCAACTCGAAAACCTTCAAATTAAGCAGAGAAGGGATGTGTGATTCAAAGCTGTAACCTGATAAACATAGTTGCCTACGTTCATAGATGCCTACGTGTCACAGTGATTTATTACTGGGGCAGACTAGGAAGAGAATTAGTGAATCTTATATTTTTTTATGTTTGCAGTTCAAAGCTTGATGCCCTTCTGGTTGTTAGCCTTCAGCTAAACACATTGTACTTAAATCAGAAATAAACTACTAATTTCTCTTCAAGTTGCAAAGGTGAAATGCTTGTGATATAAAGAAGATCAGAGTAAATGACCTGTTTTTCTGTGCCCTTAGACTCTAAAGGTGCATAGCTCCTGTAAATAAGCTTTGTTCTCCCCTTTACACAGAGGACAGTGGACAGAGTGGAAATTGTTTTTTATTGAGACAAAGGTATTTCTGTAGCACGAGGAATATGTGAGCGATCACTTTTAACATAGCTTATTTTATGTAATGTTCCTTGCCTGCTAACTGAGTCAGTGCAGGTCAGCACTGTATTTGAATTGTAATTAGTTGTGCCAGGAGTCATGCACGGTGGCTGATTTTTGTCCTACACAAATGGATGTAAATTTCTATGGAGATGTTTTCAGCTTCTGGCAGATTGGGCAAGAAGTCAGGCATCTCCCATGAGGAATGGCTTGTAGAATCAGACCTGGGCTGCATGTCATCTGTGCACGGTTCAGCAAGCCAAAGTACCTCATCAAATAATAGTGTGGAGAGAAGGGAGCTCATGTGAATTTGAAGTCATGCTAATCATCCTAAGTGGTATCCTAAGTACTCTGTGTAAAATCTGTGCCCAGGGATAGCTATTTGGTCTGATTTTGCAGACCAGTAATTAGAAGAAAATGTATCTGCATCCCTTCTTGCTAAGGAACAAACAAACAGTAAATATTGTTTCAAGGACACGCAGTACTCAGTGTGTACATTTTCCAAGCTATTTGGCTGGAGTTATTGTTACGGTGCTATGTCAGAGCTGTCCTGATAGGCACTCTGATTAACAAGCGGTGGTCTTTTGAGCTGGCATTTTCTGGAAGGCAAGAGGTTTATATGCCATCCTATGTCCTGTTACTTCTACAGGGAAAGAGAGGAACCAATAATGAACAAAACATGCTGAAGTACAATTTTTCACACTCTGATCTTTTAATATGATGTGAATGGACCAGCTGTTAGTCCCAGGGATGTTCTGCAAAGGTGTAAGTGACCTCACACAGTTGTAAACGTATGACCTTGAAAGGCTCAAGTAATTAACAAGTGCACGAGGAAGTTATTTTATGTGTTTGCTGATCTCTTTTAAAATACAGAAGAAGAGTCAGTCAAACATTTTGTTAAATTAATTAGCTGCTCCAGATGTTCTGGATTACAGTGACAATCCCTGGCAGTAAGAGTGTGGGAAGGACAGTGTTCTGTGCAGTGTAGCCATTTTATTCCAATTAATGGCTTCCCTGATTCATCTCAAATTTTACTCTTTTCAGTTCGTCATCAGATTCAAGGCAGAATTAAATTAAAAGACTTTAAATTAAATTAAAAGACCACTTTTAACTTACAAAACATGCATTTTGTGCTTTTTTTGGTGGTTAGCTGTTATTTACTGATTAAATAAAAAAGCACCAATCCAGTGGTGTGCATATTAAATGCTGCCAAAAATATCAGGATATAGAAGTGGCTTAACCAGGTTGCAAATATATTATAGAAAAAGCTTTAAGTACACATGAAGAGCTGAACAACCAAATGACTTTGTGAGATTAATCTGAAAGGAAGATAGTCATCATGTTAGACTCTTCACGTTTTCTTGATGAAAACAGAAATTTTATCCATTTCTTCTTGATAAAGAAAGCTCCTTCCTCACAAAAAAAAAAAAAAAGAAAAAAAGAGATAAGCACAGAAATTAACATCAACCATTTTGTCCTAATTCACAAAAGCACTGGGCTTAATCATTTGTAGTGGTATTGTGTAAAAGCAGAAGAAAATCAGATGGTAATGGTACTTCCTCCTTCACTGTGCTTTCTAATGTATTGGGAAATGCTAGTCTAATTAGAGATGCTCTGATAGGAAGTTACAGTTCAATAACCTTAAGCTGAAGAACGTTACAACAGAGAGAGAGATTCATAAATAATTAAGTTAATAATATCTCATAAAGAAGCCTGAAGCTACTTAACCTTCTAAGCTTAATTTACACACTGTGTTTCAACATTCATGGGAAATAGATTAATTGTGAACATGCATTTTAAACTTGTGACAAAAGATTTTGCAAAGGTAGACAACTAATTTCAGACAAGGTTAAGAGAATGTTGTGTAATGAATTGCCATGAGAAGTTGATGTATGAGCTGGACAAGCAGTCAGTGAGGTGGGTTGAAAATGGGTTGAACAGTTGGGCCCAGACAGTGGTGATCAGTGTTACAAAGTATGGTTGGAGGCCAGAAACAAGTGGTGTGTGTTTGGGGTCAGTTCTTGGTCCTGTCTTGTTCAACATCCTCATTAATGATCTAGATGATAGGTCAGGTTGTACTTTCATCGAGTTTGCTGACACAAAAGCAGGAGTTCTGCTGACGCAGTACTGTGAGGCATGGATGATATTTCAGAGAGTCATTCCAGAGAGTCTAGATGACCCCATTCCAGAAGGTCATCTAGAGGAGACAGGCTGGAGAAATGAGATGGCAGGAACTTCATGAAGTTCAGCAAGGGGAAGCAAAGAGTCCTGCAGCTGGGGAGGAACAATCCCAGATGGTGGGATATACTGAGGACTGCACAGCTGGAAAGCAGTTTGACAGAAAAGGACATAGGGCGCCTTGTGGACATCAAGTTGAACTTGAGTCATCAATGTGAATGTTCTGCTAATGGTATCTGGGCTTCATATAAAATATAAATTATATTTTTCTTTTCTTTGTGGAATAAACTCTTCAAGGAATAACTACATAGTGAATATAAAACGTATTTAGAAAAAATTCACTTATGGAATTGCGAGTAACTATTTATAGTATATAGGCACTGAGGGTGACTTTTTATAAATAGAATCTTAAGGAATTGGACTAACTTATTTCCCCAGGGATCATGCTTTATGCTGTTTTCACAGCTCTCCTGTCTAAATGCAAAAGAAACGAGCTTTGGTGCTGCATTTATGGCATCTGTACTTGTCCCCTACATTGCTAGTTTGCATTTAATATTCACTCTGCATGGTTTGCCACAACTAGCTAGAGTCCAGGAAAAGACACAATAACTTGGTTACATTTGTGACTTGGCTGTTCTACCACATCGTAGACAGTGAAGTTCCTGTGGACTCCTAGCATTCATGTTTGCTTTCACATTCACATGTCCTTACTTAGTGGACATAGCACTCAAAGAATAGCAGAGCTGTACTTCAACTAAATGTTTTCATTTCTTTTTTCCTTCATAAGCTTTAATTGAGTTTCTGCTCAGATAGTGCTTACTTAAAAAAGGTCGAATTATGGGTTTTGAGAGTATCCTTTACCCTCAGCTTTAGTCATCAGAATAAGCAAAAGTTTGTTTTGATGTTCGTGTACTCAGTCTTTGTCAAGAAGGGAAACTACACTGCACTCGTAAGAGAGAAGCTAGACTGTATTTATTGATATACATAGGTCACTACAATGGTAATGCCTCTTATTTATTTCTATTAAGACTTCTGTAGATAAAAAGACCACAGTAACACTGTTTGATAGAACAAATTATCAGCTACATAACACTCTATAAATATAGTCACCATTAGCTATGCAGTTCAACCAGTGATGAGCAAGAGCCTGCATGCCATGCTCATAATAGTACAGCTGTAGCAAGAGCTTGTCTTTCACTATCACCACTGCTGAAATGCACCACCTCACTATGATAACATCCACTGTTTGGTTTCCAGAAATGTTCAGCAAGCACAGATGAATGTCAGTGGGTGCCATTTTTACCACATGGAGGAAGTCAGTGACAGTGATTTTCTTCATTCTCATTTCCATGTCAGACACATGTCAGAGGGTCAGACTGCCCCTCTGCTGCCATCTGCTGCACGGCAGTAAAATGTAACGGAGTATTGGCAGGAAGGTTCAACCTCTACAGCCAACCTACCAACATCTGCCTCTGATATTATGGTCCAACATCATAATGAAACATAATAAAATAGGAGGCATTACTTTTGGAGCAGCCCTCATGATGCGGATACAGTGATATAGTGATTTCACAAACCTTAATTGTAAATAAGGCAGACTTAACAAGGTTTGAGATGGCTGCATACACTTCTTACAGCACAGACACTCTGTCATAGGAGAGCATCCCAGAGTGGCCCTCCTTGCTTTCTGAGCTCCTTGAACCACAGAGGTAAGGAACCTGGGTGCCACAGGACCCAGTCCTAGTCCCAGACTTGGTTGATGGTTTATATCAAAGGGGTTACATGTGTAAAATCAATTTAAGATATCATTAAGCTGATCTAACAAAGGCTAAGATGAACTATTTGTCACTTACTAAATGTACTGGCAGGGAATCTTGGTGTCAGTGAAGGGATCTCTGTGCAGGTGTAACTGGCACATGGGGAGATCCCGCCATGCAGCCCGCTGCCATGCAGGAGAGCTCAAGGGTCTCTTGGGCATCTCACTGTTAATGGGGTCAGACGACTGACTCATAGTCGTAGTTTGCTTTTTAGGCACATGCTTAATTGGTTCTCAGCTGTTGAGCCAGTTATCTGCTATCAGTTCTTTTGTCCCTGGCCGCCTCCTCCCCTTCCCCCTTTAGTTTGAGACACATTGGAGGCTGTTACCAGTACTGTTGCTCCTGTGCAAGGCCTTGTGTACAAGGCCAGGCCAAAGGAAGAATTTGAGGGAAGAAGGTGAGGCCAGGGAAAGCATACCATCACAATCTGTCTGTACTCACATTATGGATGCATTTTCATACATTAACCTGGGAACTAGGGCTCTAAGCAAGGAATATTTTAATTATTATTTTCATTAAAGAAGCCATCTTAGTTCATACAAGATGCACTTCTTAGTGTTTGGTATCCTTACTACCTGAGACTGAAGAGTAGCTGCAAGGTTCTGCAGTGCAAGTCTGACTCATCATGATGTGGTCTCCTGGCTCCTATCTGATCGTTAGAGAAACTTGCTGTGCTCGTCGCTTTTCAGACAGCTTAAGTTTGACTGACAGCAGTTGAAACTGATGAGGTTTGAAAGATAAAATGGATTTTGCTTTTGTGGGTCACACACCTTGCTTTAAAATCGAGTAGTCAAGGGCCTCAGCACTGTACAGTCTAAACCTTAAATGCTGAGTTTTGTGAGGGTTTTTTTTGCATTGTCAGCATCTTTTATCTGGCTCCCTGGAACCTGCAAATCCTAATGGCAAAGTATTCTCTACAAACACCATGAAGTAGTGATCATGTCCCTTGAGTTTTTTTTATAGAGAACTGTGCTTGTGATTCATCTGAATTACGCAGTCCTTAAGTAGAAGAAACGTGCAATAATCTTTCTTTTATGAACCTACATCTAAATCTTTACCAATTATCCAAATCCAAGTATTTCTGTGGGAGTCTCTCTTAGTATCAGCTTAGTTTACTGACTTTGCCGTTGTATGTGCACATAAGGAAAACACATCTGATGCTGCGAGTCCTCAGTATTGCTGTTTGGCAGAGTACTGCTCAGTGCCACAAGCATTCGTGTTGTCACCTGCTATGCCCTCCTCCACCCAGGCCTCCAGCTGCCTGGAAGGCACCTGGTCAGCACACCAGCTTTGACAGAACTGGTCTGAAATAACCCTTCCCCCTTTTGCAAGGCTATCTTAAGATGCTAATGAATAGAAAATGATTTAAGGAATGATTAGTTATTCCTGATAATGCTTGTGTGGGCAGAGTGCTGCAATGCAACTGGTATTTAGTCATGGCTACTTTTGGAGAGCTCTCTCCTCTCTTTCTGCTTGACTTGGCTGCTTCTCATGGAAGAAAAGAGATTAGAATAAGGATTTCTACAGTGTTCCTTTCCCTGAAAAAAAACATCAAGCCTTCCTGCCTTATTCAACCTATTTAATCTTCAGCAGATGTGTCTAATTGTGCTGTCATGGCAGCCTCATCAGGATGAAGTATAGGTAACAGTCACAGTTAAATAAAAAAAAGAAAAAAAAAAAGCTGAAATCTTCCTCTGTTGTATAAGGAGTGTTAGGAGAACCTGAGAGTTCCCTTTAGACTGCAGGCAGAGCACGATGCCGTGGAATAGCTTTGCACAGAGGCTCACAGTGAGACAGTCTGTGGACCCTCTGTTCAAAATCCCTCATCACAACAAAATTAGAGCCTGATCTGTTCATACCATGGCTCTTACTAATTTAGGGTCTCACAGCAGGGTCTGGAATATCTTCTCCTGGGTAAAGAAATTTATGTTTTTATGGGATAAGGAGCTGCCTTGGAAGATTTTGAGAACAGGAGGTTACTGTATAGACTTTGAGAACCACCTGAGAATCTAAACAGTGTTTTAGGCTTAGAAGTAAAAAAAATGGAGAGAGCATTTCTTTGCACTGTTAGCCTGGGGATGTAGCAGGAGTTGAGTAAGATAAAATTCCCATTGACTTGTTAATAACTTTGCGATGTACTAATGAACTCTCTCTGTCTACAGAATATCTTCTCATGAATAAATAGCAGGCTCAGGTTTTCTTTTAAATATTGTATAAATATGCTGCAATATGACATTAGCGATAAATAATTAAACAACTAAGACTTGCCTGTAAAAGCTCTGGTAGCTCTGCCATGGTATTAACTGGCTTGTGTTTGATACAGTGTGGCTCACCGAGCAAAATGTGCTCATTTTTAGTTTCTTTTAAATTTTCTGTGGTTCTACGGCCATAGGTGTCTGTACCTACCAAATCTCCAGCTAAATCATCCAGGGAGTCTTTGGAGCAATTGCATGGTAATAGTTGCTCAGCCTCCAGTCATGTTTGTAAAATTAATACTGCAACTCACTACAGTCTGTGTTGTAATATCCTCAGGGTACAGCAAATCTTCTACTCTCCATAGATTGTTCCACTGCCTTTCGCAAAACAGCTTGTGCTATATGGTAATACTGTGTCCTAGTGTTTTGAAAGAGAGGAATCTTTTATTTATGTGTAATAAAAATAGCATCTCGATATTCACCTCAGAACTCCAGGGTATGTCACTACCCATCCCAGAGGTTTGGAATGAAAGAAAGCAACCAGATTTATGTTTGGCTAGATCTCATATAACTAAGCTGGGGCAATGAACTGATTGATGTGCACAGCACAAAAGCATTTAAAATTATATTTTCATTGTTTAAAAGGTAGTGATGGAGATGAAATACAGAAGTTCTTGAAATTGAAGAATTGTTATCGTGTCCGTGAGGACATTAAAATTCAAGACAAATTAAGATCAGGGTGGCGTACAAATGGGAAATTTTGCAGCAGCTTTTATAACAAAGGCTGAAGGAAGGACTATAAAAAAGCTCTGAGGTAGGTGAACTTCAAAAAGGTAAGCATAGCATTGGTTCCAAATAAACCATGAAATACTGAGTGCTGTCAGCAACACTTTTGAGAACAACAGCATAATTAATTCTAGTCTGCTCAGAATAATACTCATTAGTCAAAGTTAATAATACAGTTTTTATAATGTTATGAAGTTTCCTGAAAAAACAGCTTCTGATGTAGGTACTTTTCGTTCTGTAAAATATTAGAGTTAGTGCTACGTGTCCTTGCTCAACAAAAATGGCATTTCTGAAAAACTTATCTCCAATGTTAAATGTTTTACAAATTTCTATTAGATCTTAAAACAGCAGGCAGGTAACGTGAGAAATACATACACCTAGTGTATGTGGAAAGACGTGCAGCTGCCTCTGGTCTTGGCCTAGAGTTACTTAGGTGTGTTGTTAGTGGTTTGGGAGAAATATAAAATGTTTGCAAACAAAGTTTACACATAGCAGAGAAACAACACATTAGCCAGGTGCTAGAAGTACCTGACCGTAAACTCGGCACTGTAAACTGAGCTGAACTGGATGGGTGCCATGGGATGTTTGGCTCTCTGCTAGCCGAATGCTGACAAAGGATCCTTGTCTATCACTGGAGGACTTGCAGGACGTGCTGCAGGGGTTGGGGCAGACTGAAGTCGGGACTTCAGACTTCGGCTTGCAGGTTCGTTCATGATGCCTCAGCCAGAACGGACTGTTCACTTGGATAAAGCCCAGCCCTCTGACCGCTCTGGCATTCCCATGGAGGCACACCTGCATTCTCCTTCTCCCTCTGGTCCAGCTAAGCCTGGTTACAAAGAGGAAATACAGAGAATAGTGTGAAGGTCCCAGAGCTCCAGTACATCCTGAGTTGTGATTGGAACTCAGCACGCCATACAGAGATGATGACAGAACAGAAATTCCAGCACCCTTCTGAGCAGGCTGCACACAGTTTCTATGGGCAGAAGCTATGGATGTCTTCTCCCCATCCATAGTTAGCTGCCTCTGCACACAGTGCAGCCTAATCCTAAAGTAAGTCATGCAGTTTTTATATTCTGCTTCAGAGTCACAGAAGGCTGTTACCATTGTCTTGAGCAGAAGAAAGAAATATGGAAAAATTCAGGCTTTCACAGTGGTCAGATCCATCTTGCAAAAATTCATCCACTTCACCAATTTGAGAGCACAGCTTATAGAGTTTCAGCACAAGGGTAATGTAGGAGCAGATTGCCAGCTGTGACTGAGCCACTCCCCAGCAGGAGAGCCAATCCAGCCAGAGGCAAGATGTGCAAATCCTTCACTTGCTTTCAATTAACAAGATAAAGGGAAAGAGGGGAAAAGAACGGGCTTGAAAGAAAGTGTAGGAGGAAAAGAGCAAGCCTGCCTCTGTCCTCCTTTCCTCCAAGTTGAAATAACAGGCACCCCCAACCTCTGTGGTAGGTTACAAAAAAAACAGTAAAAACTAATGTGGATCACTGAAATAGAACCAGTGATGAGTAGGAGGCAGGAGGAGAAAAGCCTGTAAAATGAATTGAAACAAGGTGAAGGAAGAGGGATACTGGGGAAAATAAGGGGGAAAATAAACTTTAAAGTGCTGTGAAGAATTGGTTGTTCTTTTTAATCCTATTAGTAAATTATAAAAATGTTTGTGTATGAGGGTGAAAACGTGGTGTGTGTAACTTGGCAGCAGCTCATCACCACACAGCCGTTTGTTCACTCCCCGCCATGGGGTGGAGGACAGAATTGGAAACAAAATAGAAGTCGTGAGTTGAGATAAAAACAATTTACTAATACACAAGAGAAAAACAGAAACAGAACTGTGGTTATAACAGCATATGTAGCCGCAGTGCAATTACTTGCTGACCAGTTAACAGCACCAACACGATGGCCACCAGCACTGTGAGGTCTCACCACCACCAACCAAAGCCAGCAGGCCCCCAGCCAACTGCCCAGAGCAATATGGCCTTCTGTATGGCATCATGTGCTGTGGAACAACCCCTGGTTCAACTCAGGCCTCTGTCATGGCTCTACCCTGCCCCTTCCCTGCACCATCATGTCAGCAGCCCTGGATGTGCTTCCCTCACTCAGCAACAAACAAGACATTGGCTGAAACCAGGACAAAAGACAAAAGATTTTTTAGTGTGTGAGGCAGGCTTGAAAAAAAAAAAAAGATGATGCTAGGCTTAGGAAGCTCACAGCTGTATACACTGCTTATCTGTTTGTGAGTACAGCTAGAGACAATAGTATTGTTTTTTCCCAGATGTTAGGTCAGTGGGAAAGAGTTCATAATCCTACTGCTTTGTAAGGCAGCTCTGGCTCTCCTGCGCTCTTCCTTTCAGAGGAAAGTGTTGAGTCTATACGTTGTTACTTCCTGTAGAAACTGTTCAGTCTGCACATAAGAATCCTTGGCAAATACTTAGCCCCACACCGTTTCTGCAGTGTTTTGATTTATGCTGCCAGTTGTGGAGATATCTACGATCTTAACATTGCAATCCTGTCATGTTTATAAGAAGCAAACGTGCTCTAAATGCTAAGTGTCATTGATCAAGTTTTTTGAAGCAAGGCCACACCACTGTGTCTGTCTTGTTTTCAGAATGTTTTCAGAAATTACAAACTAGGATTCTCCAGAAATCAGGAGATGAGTTTATTTGCAAGGTAACTGGGCTTCTACATATAAAATCTCACCATCAAGCATTTACTTAGGTTTTGCTGCCATTCATTGTGAACTGGAGAGGCTGAAAAGTTAGGTGGAAAGGAATGGTTTGAGGTTCAACAAGAGCAAGAGTAGGGTAGTGCATCTGGGAAGGAATAACTATATATCAGTACAGGTTAGAGATGAGCTCTGCAGAGAAGGATCTGTGTGTCCCAGTGGGCAGTAAGGTGACCATGAGCTCACAGTGTGCACTTGTGGCCAAGAAAGCCAGTGGTATCCTGGGATGCATTAAAAAAAGAGCAAGCCTGCATGTCAAAGGAGATTATCCTCACCATCTGTTCTGCTCTGGTGAGTCTCCAGTTCTGGGCTCTTCAGTTCAAGAAAGACAGGGAACTTCTAAAGAAAGTCCAGTTGAGGGCTACAAAAATGTTAGGGGTCTGGAGCATCTCTTTTATAAAGAAAGACTGAGAGTTCTGTGGCTGTTTACCCTGCAGAAGGAAAGACTAGAGGAGATCTTAGTAACACTTAACAATACCTGAAGTTCATATATCAAGATGATGGGGCCAGTGGTGACTGGCAACAGGACAAGGGGAGATGGGTGCAAACACAGGAAGTTCTGAACAAAGATGAGAAAGAACTTCTTTACTATGAGAGCGATGGAAGACTGGAACAGGCTGCCCAGAGCGATTGTGATGTCTCCTGTGGATATATTCAAGACCCACCTGCACACTTTCCTGTGCAACCTACTCTAGAGAACCTGCTTTGTCAAAGGAGTTAGACTCAATGATCCGCAGAAGTCCCTTCCAATCACCAATCATGGTTCTGTGTTTCAGTGATTCTATGACCATAGACATGTTCTTCAACATAGAGGTTGTAGGTAACTGGTTATCATTAATAGCTTACTTATATCTTAAACATAGCCACCTATGGGCAAGTAAGATGGGGATATCAGATCCCGAGGCCCAGCTTCAACAGCTTTAGCAAAGGGCATCATTTCTTGTGCTAGTTGAAAGTTACAGGAATATGTTATGTATGTGAAAGTGAGTGCAGTCCCCTGTTGTCATGGGTTACTGCCTCACACATTTCCAGAAATGGAGAAGCTTCATCGTAAAATGTCTGAAGGCTTTCCTCATCTAGCATGAGGGCTATTTTGGAACCTTATTTGTCTTCTATAGTCCAGATTCTAAAAGCTGTTCTGTTGCTATTTCCTCTCCTGCTAACACTGTCCTTCAGGTTAATAATAATCATAGAAACACAGAATAGTTGAAGTTGGACGGGACTTCTGGAGGCCATCCTGTCCAAACCCCTGCTCAGGCAGAGACAGCCAGAGCAGGTTGCTCAGGACCATGTACAGTTGGCTTCTGAATGAGTTCTCTTTGTAGGCAGCTCGTGTGAACTGAGCAGTCCTTATCTTCCCAGCTCCTACCTCACTTGCTGGTTGCCATTACTTCCATGGTAGCACTGCCCATGCAGTGAGTCGTGAATAACATTGGCTGTTGTAGCATAACCAGCCAGTGCGGGAAGCTTGAGTTATCCTGTTTGACTTTGTGCTGAAGGGGACTTAGGAAAGATAATGAAGGATTAAGCAATTAAAGATTAAGCAATTAAGCAGTGGAAGAATGAAAAGAATTAAATGCCATTCTGTGACCTGAGCTGAGGACTATAAACAACCAGGTAGCAGATAAAGGTGATACTTTCAGCTAGTCCGCACAGATCTGAAAAAGCACATTTGACCACACCATTAAACAGTGCTTCTCTTCATAGCCTTGGTGTATGTAGTCAGAAACCGTGCCTCTTCTGTGCCTTCATTTGATGACTGCAAACAACTCAGATGCATTTGTCTGTTCTTAAGACATCATCCTCCTTGAACATGAGTGGGTTTTGAACAGACAAAATCCTTTGCTTATGTGTTGCAACTCAGTGAGCTCCACATAAAGATATCGGTCATTTTGTGTATGTGTGTTTATTTGATAAGCAAGGACTTAGTGTCAAGACTTGTGTCAAGGGCAAAGACTGACAATTGTGAGAAGCTGTGGGTAGTCAGTATAGTGAAGCGGATTTCAAACACTAGAAAACCAAAGGAATACAAAGTGAGGGAATACTAGCCCCATGAAGAAGTCACTGGGCAGTGAGAATGCATCAGAGCCTTCAGAAGTATCCTCAAGGAGAATGTTATCTGGGGTGCACTGCTCTTCCCTAAGTTTTAGTGTAACCCCTCCACCCCTCTGTGCGGTGTGATCAGGCCAGGAGATAGATGATAGCATCAGCTGGCTGCCAGAGCACAAACTGTAACCACAAGTTGCTCCCAGCAATAGCCACAGAGTCTGAGGAGTTCTCAAGAACTTGAATGTCTTTTTCCCCAGTCTGTGTGTGTGTGGTACTGTTCTGTTACTGATAGGCATCTGAAGAGCTGGAAAGTTGATGGTGTTCATGGTATTTATGGTCTCTTTCATTCTTCACATGCTGCGTATTCTTTACATTTCTTAGGTTTTGAATGCTTTCCATAAAGCACAGCCAGATAACACATTTCCCTCCAACGAATACTGTTGCTGTGGGTGCAGGTGTGAGAAAAGCTGGTTGAGAAGAAAATACTGATGGGAGGACATTTTGTGCACCTGCAGTACCAGTTACGTGCTTTCCATTCTTCCTAGCAATACATCTCTCTCTGATATTCAGATATATGTGCCAATCCATGTTAAGAGGACTACAGGATTTGCAGGGAAAAAGGTTAAATGGGTCTCTTGGCTTAATGTTTATTGCTTAGAAACCTCCAGCACTGACTTTGGTTGTGCAGTTTAGAGCTGTGATCACAGTATCACAGGGTTTGGAAGGGACTAAGAGTAAGAAGTCCAACTCCCAGCTAAAGCAGGTTCCCTACAATGGATCTCACAGGTAGTTGTCCGGACGGGTCTTGGATATTTGCAGAGAAGGTGACTCCACACCTCTGTGGCGAACCTGTTCTGGGGCTCTGTCACTCTGACAGTGAAGAAGTTCTTTACTGCATTAGTATGGAACTTCCTATATTCTGTTTTTTGGCCATTAAATGTTGTGAAGATGAAGCATGAAAGCTGAGGCACCTCCACGGCCCAGAGCAGCAGGCTGCTTATGGATGGAGCACAGTAACTCTAGGAGCTGGTTCTTGGGCCTGTGCAGTCTCCTGGGTCATGAAGGCCACCTGTCTGTTCATTTTTAGCCTGTTTAGTCTGCAAGGGGTGTCACAGACTACCACCACACAGGGGTAAACTCATGCACATGGTGATCTCTCCCCTCTGGTTCACCCTCCGTCCCTTTTCTGAGTTTTCTTTTGACAGAGCCACTTGGCTGCATAGTTGCATGTACGAGGAGTGGTGTGAGACACTGAGGCATGCAGAGATAGGCACATCTCAGTAAGCCCTTAGATTCAGACTCCAGCTGAATAACACGACGTGCCATTTTACAAAGTGGTTTGTCTGGCTTTGGGTTTTGGCTCGCCCTGAAGTGAATACTTTCTGACAGTTGCCACGCCTTTCAGCATCTCCCTTGTTCCTGTTGGTGTTCCATGTCTATTTGCAGCTTCACCAGCAAAATAAAAGTTACAGGCTGAAAGGTTTTGAAAAGTAGTGATTTGGAGCTGTGTTGTATCGGGGTCAAAAGAAATCCAGAGAGAGAAGTCTGAAGTCCGTATGGGTCTTGCCCCTCTCCTCCTTACTTATCCATAATGCTATATGGGAACAGTTGTACAAGATCTGTCTCATATCAGTGATACCACTGAAAGCTGTTCTTGACACCCCTCCCCTATAAAGACAAGGCTTTCATTACCTTTTCTAGAAGGTGGATGAAGCATAAGCTAAGCTTTGGTTGCGGATCAAAGTGTCCACAGCAAGAAGCAGAGGGCTCTTCCATGGCCCCTTGGTGACATCACAAACAGAAACCATTACTTTGAATTCACAGCCAGAGAACTTCGAGGACAGACTGTGCAGCATCTGAATCATCTGAGCCTAGGAGTACAAAAACCACTCACAGCAGGCGAGCTGCAAAGTTCAGACTGACCCCAGCTTTAATGGCCACTGTACCAAATGACAGCAGTGGAGTCTGCAGCTGGTCAGCAGGAGAGAGAAGCATGCCAGTGCCTTAGGGCAGGGGTGCACTGTTCCAGCGCTCCAGCAGCAGGTAATGTAGTGAGAGTCAGGCACTTATCCTTACTGTGAAAATTGGCTGGAGAGTTAAGTCAGAAAGTCACTTTCCACCAAGATTTTTTTTTCTCATCAGAAAATGCCAGCATGAGTGATATCTTCGGGATTTCTTCATGTGTGTGCAGCTGGTAATGTTGATTTTGCTGGAACATTTCTCAGGAAAGGAGTCTTCATTTCAGAATAATTCTTGGGACAAGAGAGGACCATGACCCAGTGAGGTAGTGCCAGGCTGTGGCAGAGCCCATAGCAGGTTTCTGCACTGTCTGCTTCAGAGCAGAGCTGGCTTGCTTACCTGCCAGGCAACCACCCCAACTATTGGACTGCTGCATAGCTGGAATTGTGTTGGGGAGAGAGTGGGGAGGAAAGGGGCATCCATCCTCTGTCTGCAGGCATTCAGTGAAACAAGCACTTCAGCCTCACCCCCACATCTGGCAGGAGCACTGCAAGGTGCTGGGCTGGGGGCTGCCTCTCACTTTGTGACACCACAGCCAGGCTACAGGCACATTGTGTACAAAGGCCTTTCTCAGCAGGTCTCTGTGAAGCTGCTTTCCCATGCTGAGACCTTGGTTATATCAGAACTTCAAGTTCCATGTTTCTCTTAAATAACAGTTTGATCTGGCATGCACAGAACAGCGTTTAAAAACCATGACTTGAAAGGCAAGAAGAAGAGAATCAAAATAACCCTTCAGAGATGCCAGTATATTAAAGCTTATGTAAGGATATTTGTATGCAACTCTTCTCATGGTTTTGGGATTTTTTCTTAGTATGTATGTTTGATAAGGAGAGAAATCCTTCTCTATAGGGGCAAAAAGAATGGGACTGAGACTTCTTCCATGAAAATACTGTGGAGCTGCTGACCCTACAAAATCGTGTTCAAAACTACACAAGAACTGAGATGGAGAGAGGTCATCTGACATTTAACATCTGCTCATATCAGAGCGGGGGAGGTGGTGTCACAGCCTGGGAGATTCTAGAGAAAAGTCAGCATTTGTTCTCAGGAGAAAACAGAGGACGAAGCAGGGATCAAGAAGTCATGTAACAAAGTCCAGAATTTTTCATAGGCACGGTCCAGGGGTGTGATAGTGAAAGGGACCCTGCATCCAAACCAAAACACTTCTGAAAACAGGCTACAGTGAGTACCGTGCAGAGCACTGAGTACAGCTGGATTTGAACTCTGGTGACACCGGCTTTTCTTTTTGTAATTTTCTCAGTAGTTCCTTTGGCAGAGAGAATGTGTCCCCAAAAGAAAGACTGTGGTTGGCTTTTTGACAGCGAATTTCTGTAAATCCTTGTGAAAGAGGCCTTTAATTTAACTGCACAGAATTACTCACTAAGACCTTTGTGTGTGTGTGTGTGTGTGTGTGTCCTGAATTGACGTTAGCATATGGTTCCAAAATCCTGTGCAGCTGCAGATATATTTTTACTATACCATTGGTTTTTGTCATCAAAAACCCAGAATACAGTTTAATTACATGACTGTACACACGTTTAAAAAATTGTTAGTCTTTTAATACTGGGAAGGTGTAATGGAAATATCTTTTGTGCTTGCAGTTCATTGTTGATTATTGGTTTTTTGTTCAGACATCTAAAAGATGAACAGAAATGGACAAAAACGATAAGAAAATAAGTTTTTCCTGTGACCCATCTTTATGAAGCTAGAT
>JAPSGF010000086.1:1454310-1519822 GCA_035772895.1 Perdix hodgsoniae
GATAAGAAAATAAGTTTTTCCTGTGACCCATCTTTATGAAGCTAGATACGAAAGTGTAACCATAAAAATCTATCAGATGACAAGGCAAAGAAATCTGGTCAGTTGGAATGAGAGCAAGCTATTTCACTTAGAAAAAGCAGAAAGCAGTATGTTGTGGTTTGTGTGCATGCTTATTGCCATGGTACGACTTGACTTTTTTTTGAGAACATACAGTTTTGACACAGATCTGTTTTGGACAGAACACTACCCAGTTCTCTTGAGACTTGTTTTTCCTCTGTTCCGATCGCCAGTTAATTATTGGTTTCTGTTCTTCCCGTGTGTATTTCTTCACTTTTTAATTTTGTTTTCTTGAGTGGGAAAAGGACTCAAAAACCCAAGCAGAGCGGCCGGACTCCTGCATACATAGCTAAAAGTTCTGGAAAGGAAAATTACTTTTTTTTTCAGTGGTATAATCAAAGGAAAAGAACTGCAGGCAAAAGCAGCTTCAGGCAAAAATGGCAGAGCACAAAAAGCATGAAAGGCATTTTTGCTGTTACTGTTTGTGATTTCATGTGAAGATTGGTTCGAGTCATACCTAGATGAGATTGAAGCACAGTCCAGGGAAGGAGAAGACGTTTAATTAGAAAAAAAAGGCCTCTGGCAAGTTAACAGACACACAGGTCTGCTTTCTAAGACCTGCAGAGATCCTTTTATTCTCAGGACAGCTATCAGACAGAGCCTGCCTTGCTCAGATTGCAATAGGTTAATAATGATATTGGGAATGAGTAGCACTTTGCTGGAGATAATGACACATTAGCTAAAAGAGGGGGGGATCGTTTCATCAATTAAAATGATCTCTGTGGCAGAGCAGTATCGCTCCACTCTGCTGAAGGTAAACATCATAGCATCCACAGTGTTTGCTGCCAGCTGCAGAAAGTGGAGAGAGTGGAAAAAAGCCATAGGCCACCATTAGCTCTGGATGGAGTATGTTGCAGCTCTTTATTGCAGAGATGAGTGAAAATACTGGTTTTGTTCTACTGTACTGATGATCCAGACCTCAGATGCAGCCAAGCCTTTCACTGATGAAGCTTGCCAGGCTGCTCCTGTGCTTGTGTCTGTGATGTGGCTACAGGAGGATAACAAAGTTTGTGAACAAGATAAACATGTCACAATGTAGGAGGGCAGAGAGAGTCTTATGGCAGATGTCTCCACTGGTATTCCATTAATGAGGAACAATTTTCACTCCTGTTTGCTCCCCCACCAAAACTCATACAGGACTGTGGAGGATTACCTTTCTTTCTGCATGAACTGGAGACCACGGGGGCTAGTTAGATGCCAAAATGACCATTAAACATCTTTGCATCTTTGTAGGTCTATTCCATGCCTAAATTAAACATAGGCTTCACTGACCTTAATCACTGAATGGCAAGAAAACTACATGCAGCATATGTTGAGAATCAAGACCACCAGCAAGATCTCTAAAAGCAAGCTCCATTTTAGCCACCATACATGGTGGTCCAGGTAGTGATGTGTCCTTCAGAGAAAGTAGATGTGCATTTTAGATTTTCCTTCTTGCCACTTCTGCTGCTTTGCTCTAGCCATAGTCATTATGGGCTATATTTAATAATTTCTGTGGGTTTTCTTCAGAAAGTCTAGGGTTGATCCTTTTCTGAAAGTGCAAGGATAGTATCAGGTTGTGATTCAGCTGCAAACATTGCCCTTAGGTGTGAGATCAAGCATATTCTGATAAGGGATTCCCAGGCAGCAGGGCTCTGAGACAACAATGTCTGGTTTCCTGATAATGAGATAATGAGTTACCACAGAACAGGTGGAGCCCTTCCACTGACATTGTAAGCTTTAGCTCTGGCCCACAGAGCCAGATTTGTGCAGTAGTATGAAAGCATCTTAGTTCCTTATGTAATGGGAGAGACTTGTAGCATAGTTATGATTTGATGACAGAGAGGTCCCTAAGAGCAGTATGTTTTGTCCCATGTGTTATATTTGTAAAAAAATAATACTTACCTAGAACCAAACAATTCTGTGATTCTTGATTTTTTTCAGTGAGGCAGATATAAATTCTAGTCATTGCATCCATCAAAATTAGAGAGTAACTTCAAAACTCTGAGCTACTACTCTTGTAAAACGAGATTGTCTCTCCTGCCTGCAATATGCTTAAGATCTTGGCAACAGTTTTTTCAATTGGATAAATAGTTTTTCTCATTTTTTCATATCAGCATGAGCCCCTGGGCAACACTGGAATGTGTATCATGCCAATAGAAAGTGGAATTTAAAAAGCCCTACAGTCACAGAATCATAGAAAGGTTTGGGTTGGAAGGGGCCCTTAAGCTCACCTAGTTCCAACCCCCTGCTATAGGCAGAGACACCTCCCTCCCTCAACCAGGTTGTTCAAAGTACCATCCAGCCTGGCCTTGAATGCATCCAGGGAGAGAGGATCCACAACCTCTCTGTGCAACCCGTTCCGGTGTCTCACCACCTTCACAGTAAAGAATTTCTTCCTAATATCCAGTCTAATAAATCTATCTTCTTCCAGTTTAAAGCATTTCCCCTTTTTCTGTCACTACATGCCCTCATAAAAAGTCCCTCCCCAGCTTTCCTCTGTAGGCACCCTTCAGGTACTGGAAGGCTGCTATAAGGTCCTCTGGAGCCTTCTCTCATCCTGAAGAGCCCCAGCTCTCTCAATCTGACCCTGTAGGGGAGGCACTCCAGCCCTCTGATCATCTTTGTAGCCCTCCTCTAGACCTGCTCCAACGGTTCCACATCCTTCCTGTGCTGGGAGCCCTAGAACTGGGCACAGTACTCCAGGTGGGATCTCATGAGAGCAGAGTGGAGGGGCAGAATCACCTCCCTCAACCTTGGTACATCCCAGGATACGGTTGGCTTTCTGGACTGCAAGAGCACGTTGCTGGTTTATGTTGAGGTATCAGCCAACACCCCCACATCCTCCTCAGAGCTGCTCTCAAGCCATTCTCCACCCAACTTGTGTCTGTCTTTGCTGGATTGCCACAATCCAGGTGCAGGACCTTGCACTTGTCCTTGTTGAACTTCATGAGGTTGGCATGGGCCCATCTCTTAAGCCTGTCCAGGTCCCTTTGGATGGCATCCCTTTCCTCTAGCTTGTAAATCTTTTATAGTGGTTACTACAAGGACCATAAATGCAGGCTCTGAAGATTCCTTTTCACATTGACATCTCTTTATTCACTGTCTTGGAGAAGAGCGCCTCAACATTTTGGGATATGCCTTGGGGTAACAAGTCTGTTATGTCTTTGTGATGACACTATTCTTTCTGCTGACAGCCCTGGAAACAGGCATCCAGTCACACCCCCACATTTGGAGAAATGCTGTAGCTAGTGAAGAAAGTCCCATCTCTCCTTTGCTGTTATGTTTCACAACAAGGATAAAACAGTGTATGAACACTTAAAGGGCAGTGGAATTAGAATGTGTTGCTGTGCAGTAAAAATTTCCTCAGCTCTGTTTAGCAAGAAAGAAGATACCTGTGGTTATTGTGTGGGCAGAACTGTTTGTAGTTCTGCTAGATTCTTGGATTGTCTGCTGGTGAACTGGAGAACAGCTTGACGCAGCCTAACTGCTCTTTAATAAGATTTCATTGCTGTAATTTAGCATAGCAAGCAGAATGAGCTTTTACGTTTGTATCTAATTCCCACTGCCTTCACTGGGAGTTACATACCCACTACTGTGGATGAACTCCTACAGGGTTACAAGAGTTTTCATCAACTGTTCCAGGTCAGATTAGTTCACCGAATAAATACACACATCCCTTAGATAAATATGCACTTCCCTTCCTCTCAAAGCCACCAGCACATTAATACTTTTATATGAGCACTTACAGAGAAAATAATACTAGCCCTATAATTGTCCATATAAAAATATATTTAGAGAAGCTGATTATTATTCAGTGGGAGTTACTAGCAGCAAAGTAGCGGAGAATTACCACAGTACTTCCGTTGCTGAATTAACAATCAAAGAACAGTCATCATCACCATTATTGTTCATCACTGTTCAAATGCTCCAAAGCTAACTTGCTTTCAGGCTTTGGAACAAAAGAACTGGGGCTCTGTTTATTTTCCACTGAGTTTGTGGCACTTCATTCCAACACTTTTCTACCTCAGAAAGCTTGAAGAGGTCATCTTGGTCCAAAGAAGGCTGTGGATCTTGATGAGGAGCAGCTGTGGGAATTGGGGTTATCTACTCTAGAGAAAAGAAGGCTCAGGAAAGCCTTAAAGGAGGTCATAGCAAGTCAGAGGTTGGTCTTTTCTCTCGAGCAGCAAGTGACAGCAACACAAAAGGGAATGACCTGAAGTTGCACCAGATGTAATTTCGTTCAGATATTAGGAAAAAAACTTCTTCACCGAAAGGGTTGTGAAGCTTTGGAACATGTTGTTCAGGGAAGCAGCTGAGTCACCATCTCTGAAGTATTGAAAAGATGTGTAGATGTGGTGCTGAGGATGTGGTGTAGTGGCAAGTTAGTGGTTGGACTGGATGACCTGAGAAGGCTTTTCCAACTTAAATGCTTCTATGATTCTGTTATTATTTGTTACAGGTTTCATAATTAAAATTGGTCTGTCATGTTCTTTTTCTTCGAGAAATACCACATTTGTCAGTATAAGCTTTTTACTTTAGGACTTGGGGGCTAAAAATTGCTCACTGTCACTTCAAAAACATTCTATATTCTATGAGCACCAGAATATAAATGCTGTAGGTGTTTATGAGCCATTTGCATTCAATTTATTGATAAGGAAAGGTGGAATTTTCAATTCATCAGAATCTTTGAATTCTGTACTAATCATTTCTAAAGGGTGTTAAAAAAATTGGAAATGAAGTGTGAGCCATCAGCTTTTCAGCAGGGGGCTGTCTGGCTGACAGCTGATACCATCAGACCAAATTCATGGCAGCCTCCATTATCCTGTCCTGCAGCCAAAGTCATGGCTGATTGCTCTGTTTTTTCAGTTATCAATTCCAACTGCTCTTAGTAAAGACGATTATAGCTTAGTAGTTAGCAATTTGTATCACTGTAACACGGTGTTGGTACTTCTAAGAACTACAGCTCTGTTTCTTTGGTTTGCTCTCTAACTCAATTTTTTCCTATTTTGTTTTTCCTGCTCCTTTTCTCCCCAGGGTGAATGTTCACAGAAGTGCTATGACATCTTTGTGCTGGAGACAGTGTGCGTGGCCTGGTTTTCGTTTGAGTTTCTCCTACGGTCCATCCAGGCAGAGAACAAGTGTGCTTTCCTGAAAACCCCGCTCAACATCATCGACATCCTGGCCATCTTGCCTTTCTACATCTCTCTCATTGTGGATATGGCCTCCACAAAAAACAGCAGCAAGCCTGGCGGGGGAGCAGGGAACAAGTACCTGGAACGAGTGGGCCTGGTGCTGCGCTTCCTGCGGGCCCTGCGCATCTTGTATGTGATGAGACTGGCGAGGCACTCGCTGGGGCTGCAGACTCTGGGGCTCACTGTGCGCCGCTGCACCAGGGAGTTTGGGCTCCTCCTGCTCTTCCTTTGTGTTGCCATGGCCCTCTTCTCACCGCTGGTGTATTTGGCTGAGAGTGAACTGGGAGCCAAGCAGGAATTCACAAGCATCCCTACCAGCTATTGGTGGGCTGTGATCTCCATGACCACTGTTGGCTATGGGGACATGGTGCCTCGTAGCATCCCCGGACAGGTGGTAGCCCTGAGCAGTATCTTGAGTGGTATTTTATTGATGGCCTTCCCAGTCACTTCCATCTTCCACACCTTTTCCCGTTCCTACAGTGAGCTAAAAGAGCAGCAGCAGCGAGCAGCAAGCAGGCAAATACACCAGCTGGAGGAAAGCACGAAACTCACAGGTGGCAGCAGTTCCCAGTGGCTCACTGCTGCATCCCCTCCAGATACTGCCAGGGAGGATGGCTGGCCAGTGCTGGACCAGGAAGCCAAGAGAATTGTTGACTCTCCACAGCTAAAGAAGTGAGTTGGCAACACAAGAAGCAGTGAGCATGAGGGGAGGGATCAATCTGCAAGCAGAACCCCCCAAACTGCATATATTAGGGAGAAAGACACACGAGATTGTCCCTTACGAGCAACTTTCAATCTTAGGGGCTCGCTGAAAAGTGTCCCTAGAAACGATCAAGTACAGCTTTGCTCCATCGCTACCTGTAGGGAAGCTCTTTTCTCCTGTTTTTGTGAACCCCTGGGAGCAGCCAGCCAGGAGGCCATAAGGAAGCACGGAGTGTGGCTGGGTGCTGCTGCTGGGCAGTGAGCGTGCCACCTCCTCCCTGCCCCGCCACTGCCTGTGACGCTCCTGCCGTGCACCCCACGCCCTGAAGGTCTGTTCCAGCAGCCCTGCCAAGGAACCCAAGGAACGCAAACCTCAGACAACCAAAGGGATGAGGAGATGAGAAGGACAGAAGAATCCTTTCAGCTTTCCAAGGGGCTTGGTTTGCTCTGTCTTAGAAATCAGCACTATGGTCTGGGCTGCCAGCCACCAGCTCCAACTTTTGCTGCTGCTCAGTATGCATTATTTAGTAAATATGTGTATTTACCAAAGTAAGCTTTGTATCTTAGCCCCATGAAAGAAATATACATAGACAATCTTCCTGACTATGGTACTGAATGTTAAATTGTTGGGTTCTTTTTCTTTGCTCACTGTAGAATATAACAAATACCTTTAGAAATGGCATTTCTCCACCCTCTTTTAATTCTTTCCATCTCAGAAACATATTTAACAGGTGAATAAGCCTCAAATATACGCAGCCCAAGAAGGGGAGGGCAACATTAAGTCAGCAGTGGCTTCCGGCTCTGCATGATCTTCCCTGGCAGTGTTGTCAGTGATTGCAGCCATGTACAAACAGGGCTGGTCCAAGCTGCAAGAAGTCAGTGTAACTCCTCCAGTGAGCTTCGGCCCGGCTGCAGAGCAGCAGCTGAAATCTGCATTAGTTGTTCTTTTCTCCTATTAAGAAAAAGACATTCCTCTCATCTAAAAATTAGAATTATTATTCTGGCTGTTCCTCTCAGTTTTCCAAAAAAATGCAGTCATTTGAAAGGGAAAATGAATCATATGGTAGCATCCCCATGTTTGCTTACTGATGCCATTCCTGTGAGTTCTGCAGCACTCTGGTGTGCAGTTTCATGCTCAGAGGAGTTGTGCAGCTGGCCTGTGTATGTCAGCACACTGCATGCATCTCAAAGGACTCTTTCTTTCAGGGAGTGGGAGATGGAGCACAGTTGCCTCCTGTGCCTACACCTCTGTTGGTATTAGCAGAGCTGTAGGACCAACCACGGTGTCACCTTCCTGTTTGCCTCTTGCCAGGAAGGGAGCAAGAGCAGATGTATTAAAGGTGGGTTTTGTTGGGTTTTATCAGCTTATATTATAACGCCTACCCTACACTGGCAGACTTCTGTACTGAGCCGTTCCTTATAGGAATGGAGCAAGGGAAAATAAATGTTACACTATATTTTAATAAAAATTGGAACCTTTGTTGTCGAACAAGTGCATCTGGTGGTGCTTACGATTCAGGTAATGTGGGAGGTGGTGTTTCTCTGTATTGGTGTAAAAGCATGCATCCCAACATTCAGCCCCAGTCCCCCTCCAAGAAACCAAACAGCTGCCTGCGTAGGGCTGTCATCTGTGACCTGCCCACAGGGATCTCATCTGCCTGTGCCAGCAGAAGGGCCAGGGGATGCAGGATGCTGCTGGGGCTGACTCAGACTCCTGGCAAATCAATATCAGCAATTACGTTGCTGTGACTCACTGCAGATTTTAATTTTTTTTAATCCTGACACAGGAATTTCTTGCATTAAGGCTTATTAAGGTTTGGCATCAACACACAGCATTGTGGCTGGCTAAATGCACAGCAGCAAAGTGAAGAGTATGCGTGGGCATTGCATGGCCTGGTGATGGGGAGAGCGTTTGTATGCTCCATCTTCAGGTGAGCCCTGATGGATTCAGCAGGCAAACACACATCTGAAAGCATTTCATGGCATTTTATATTCCATGCACATCACATGCTGTTCAAAGCTACACATCTGGCATTAATGCAGTGATCAAGCAGCCCTTTGTAGGGTGCAGAATGCATCTCCTTGGGGTGGTGAGGGCCATGAATCAACAGCAGTATTATCTTACTCTTAAAAGAGCCATCTTAGAGCAGATATCCTTGCAGAATGAAGAGTTTCACACAGGCAGTGCTAACAGATAACCAGTAATTAATGCCTTTTTTGAGCCTACAGCATGAAAAAAACTGCACTGAGACACCTAACTACATTGCAGCAGCTTTGTGGAAGATGACACATCATATTATTGCTGTGCTCCATTAAGTTGATATAGTCCTACAGTAGTGAGTTCTTTGTAATTTTAAGTGGCATATAATTAATTCCAGCATGCACAGTCTTAATAAAGTGACAAAACCCACTCATTATGTTTGTTAGTCAGGTCTGGCTTTTAATAAAGTTTCTTTTTATTGGTGACAGATGAGGAAACAAATATAAACCAGGAACTGTTTAAACAAATTATTTTTGGAAGCCATATGAAGTTCTGATGCACAACATAGCTAGGCGTAAAAGATAACGAGAGGACAGAGAGTTCTTCCAGCATAGCTGCCACCATGAGTGATGCTCACTATTTTGATCAGGAGCTGGAGAACTGTTGGCTTTGTGCATGGTTGTCGGTTTTCCTTTGACACAGCACACAAATTACTGAAGGCCATTTGTCTCTTACCAAAATAAATGCTGTGTTGTTGTCTGAATGCATGCCAGTGCCACTAGGTAGCTGTATGTTTCTTGTGAAGCATAGTGTAGTGCTTGATGGGCATAGCACCTTCTTTTTGCATCAAAGAAAATCAATCTTCTCTGTTTAGTGCAGCACCAAGACTCACTGCACATCGGAGCAAAGCTGCCTCTGTTGGGCAGTGCTTAGTGATGGTACTTGTGGGGTGGGACATGGGGAGCAGAAAGCTGCTGGGCCCGTAGGATGGGAGCACTGTGACCTGAGCTCGCAGATCAGAGGCTGCAATGCTACACATGTGCTGGCCAACAGGACTGGGTAAAATGCTGAGTCTGAAGAATGGAAATGCAGAATGCAAAGTCACAACAGATCAAAAATGTGAAGGCACACTTACACAAAGGTGCTTTATTTGGTATCTGAATTCTCCAACAAGATCCTTGCTAAGAAGCTTCAAAAGTGTAGGATAGATGAGTGGATGGCAAGGTAGATTAGAACTGGCTGACTGGAGCTGTCAGCAGCAGAGTCTGGTTGGAGGCCTGTAATTAGTGATGTTCCACAAGCACTGATGCTGAGTCTGGTCTTGCTCAACACCTTCATCAACTACCTGAATGAAAGGATAGAGTTCAGCTTCAGCAAGTTTGCTGATGATACCAAGCAGGGAGGAATGGCTGACGCACCTGAAGGCTGTGCTGCCACTCAGCAAGACCTGGACAGGCTGGAAAGCTGAGCAGCTAGAAACCAGATGAGGTTTAACAAAAGCAAGTGTAGAGTCAGGCACTTGGGGAAATAACTGCATGCATCAGAACAGGTCAGGAGATGACTTCCTAGAGAGGAGCTCTGCAGAGAAGGACCTGGGTGTTCTGGTAGACAACAGGTTGCCCATGAGCCAGCAGTGTGCTCCTGTGGCCAAGAAGGCCAGTAGAATCCTGGGGTGCATTAAAAAGAGCACGGCCAGCAGGTTGAGGGAGGTGATCCACCCTCTATACTTTGTCCTAGTGAGGCCATATTTAGAACACCGTGTCCAGTTCTGGGCTTCTCAAAATCCAATGATCAAGATCAAAAAAGACAGGGATCTCCTAGAACAAGTCCAGCAGAGGGCCACAAGGAGGATTAAGGGTCTGGAAGTATCTCCAACATGAGGAAAGGCTGAATAAACTGGGTCTGTTCAGCCTGGGGAAAAAAATATTGAGGAGGGATCTGATTAATGTTAGTAAATATCTAAAGGGAGACGGGAGGCCAGGCCCTTCTGAGGGGTGTGTAGTGACAGGACAAGGAGCAATGGTCTAAAACTTGAACATAGGAACTTCTACAGAAACACACAGAAAAACTTCCTTACAGTGAGGGTGATGGAGCACTGGAACAGGTCGCCCAGAGAGGCTGCAGAGTCTCCTTCTCTGGAGATATCCGAGATTCATCTGGATGCCCACCTGTGCAACCTATTGTAGGGAGCCTGCTTTAGCAGGGGGGTGAACTTGATCTCTAGAAATCCCTTTCAAGCCCTGCAATTCTGTGAATTTCGGCAGCTGCCAACAATAATCATTTGAAAGACTTAAGATGCAGTTACAAACTTGTAAAGGGACAGTGTTGGAGAGGCACAATTACTGCTGCTCACATGGCACATGCGCAGCCAACTCCCACTTTCTAGCAACCTTAACTGATAAAAATGACTATTTTTCATTGTCGTACATCAACAGGGCCAGAGTAGGCAGAGTTTATGGCAGCCTCACAGTAGCCCTACAGAGGCAGAATACCTATTGCTCTCACAGTATCAGGGTCCTCCAAACTACAGCCTTAAGAGTACAAGGCATTGGCACAGAAGAGGGAAGAGACAGATGAAGAGGCTGACGGGTAAAAAAATTCTGTGGTTCTACTGGCCACAGAAGGGGCAGGACAGAGAGAGGGAAATCACAAGCCTGTGCTTCCCATCAGGACATTTCCAGATGCAGATGCAGCTTGGGCCCTGGCTGCTCTACAAGGCTGCATGCAGAGATATCTGTCCAGTTGCTGGGTGTGCATCACATTTTGTTTTATCAATTTATCTTATTTACAGCTGTTGTTCTGGTATTCAGACTGTATGGTTATTTACCAGTATATTTTGCTTCTGTTACTGAAACCACCAACAAAGCTAAAACTGTCAACACTTGGAACTTAGGCCTAAGTTAAGGGTCACAGAATCATAGAATGGCCTGGGTTGAAAAGGCCCACAACGCTCACCAGTTCCAACCCCCTGCTATGTGCAGGGTCACCAACCAGCAGCCCAGGCTGCCCAGAGCCACATCCAGCCTGGCCTTGAATGCCTGCAGGGATGGGGCATCCACAGCCTCCTTGGGCAACCTGGTCCAGTGCCTCACCACCCTATGGGTGAAAACCTTCCTCCTAATATCCAACCTAAACCTCCCCTGTCTCAGTTTAAGACCATTCCCCCTTGTCCTATCACTATCCACCCTCACAAACAGCCGTTCCCCCTCCTGTTTATACCCTCCCTTGCAGTACTGGAAGGCCACAATCAGGTCTCCCTGCAGCCTTCACTTCTCCAAGCCAAACAATCCCAGTTCCCTCAATGTTTCCTCACAGGAGAGGTGCTCCAGCCCTCTGATCATCTCAGTGCCCTCCTCTGGACCCACTCCAAGAGCTCCACATCCTTCCTGTGCTGGGGGCCCCAGGCCTGGACACAGCACTGCAGATGGGGCCTCACAAGAGCTGAGCAGAGGGGGACAATCACCTCCCTCTAAATTCACAACGCAGTTTTAAACAGCATGTCCAGGCCAAGTTTTCCTTTACTGTCCAATGTGAATTAAAAGCATCAAATCTGAGCTTTGCCTTTTAAGTGCACCAGCCCTGCAAGTACCTACACACACTGATGTTCCACACTGCAGAGCTGCAGCTCTGAGTGCTGCCCAGGTCTCAGCAAGCCTGGTGCGTGTAGGCAGTGGGACAAGAACCCCGTGGTTATCTTTAGTGCTGGAGGCAGCTGTGAGCACAGGGACTTCCTACTGTTCCACTAAGGGCCAGTGGCTTCCCTTCAGAGAGGGCCAGAGCAGCAGCGAGTCACAGTAGCATCGCCTGGGACAGAACACACACTGAGAAATGAGTGCATGCAGCCTCAGCTTCTGCTGAAATGGCTTGGGCCAGCCTCTCAGTTGCACACAGAATGTTAACAGGGTAGGCAGTTTCTACACTTAATTCCCCACCAACTCATTTTCCTCCGTCCTTAATTGCACTTCACAGATTTGCCTACCCTTACCCTCCCTTACAGGAGTCTCCTTTCAACCCCTTATTACTGCACACTCAGTCTCTCCCACCTCCCTCCTCTCCACTCTCCAGACTGCCCTGATTTCTACAAAATCAGTCTCCCTCCTCTCCCCTCCTTTGCCCTCTTTCCCTTGCACCAGCCCTCCCTCCTCACTGACTCCCATTCTCCAGCCTCATCAGCCCCCATAGGTAGCAGCAGCAAACTCCTTCCCTACCCTGAAGCAGCCAGTGGCAGCCCCAGTGCCTAGAGCCACGCACTAGCCAGCCATAAGATTACACTCATTTTCCTCATCTCCAGTGTAGAGTCTGAACAATCACGTACCTCAACTGTGTTCCACGTTCCATCTCCTTGTACGGTTTGCACAGTATTTTTTAGGCTACACAGAATATACCATCTCTTATTTGTTTTTTGTTTTTACAGGCATAGAAGAAGGTAACTTAAAAAAAGATCACGAGGCTAAGTTCATTTCAAAATGTATGAAGAGCTTGGGGCAGAAATCCAGAATCCGTATCTTGTACCATGACTTAGGACAAACTATGCCTCCTGATGGGTAAGGAGGAATAGGGCATGCCAATTATTCCTATGAGTGCTTTATGCAAGATAAATGACATAACAGTTAAGAAGCATGCACTTTGTATCTAAACAAAACAAAACGATGCTGCAATTTATGTGTAATAGACAACTTTTATTTAAAAAAACATTGCAACTGACAGAGAAAACAAACTCTGTGAAAATCAAGAGATGTATTTAAAGTAATTCATTTCTTAATCTCTGAGGTGATCACTGATACAGATACTTCCTGGCAAATAAAGTTCTGTAACATTTTCACTGTAATGTATCTTGCAAAGTGATATTCAGGAGTTCCTGGCCAAGAGTCCTACCTTATTCAATGCCATATACAGAAGATAGATGTGTTTTCACTGGCTTCTCTTCCAGTATTTGCAGCTCTGCTGTGAATGAGACAGGTCTGGATACTGATGACAGACTCAAGAATCTGCCCAGGGAGGAGTCCCATAAGAAAAGAACAAGTTATTTTATCAGCAATACCTATAGTTCAAATTCAAAGAGGTGGCCAAAAGTACGCACTCCCAAGTGAAGCTATCACATACAGAACCACTTTTCTTAACACCAATGTATTTCTGGTATCCCCGTTTCATAGATTAGAAAAAGACTAGCATATACAAAAATTTTATCATTTCAAGTTATTAAAAAAAAAAAACAAAACCCAAAACCCAGACCATTAAAACACACAAGAAAGTGTTCATTTGCATACAGTAGAAATACAATCCTCATTAAAGCAGCATATCGGAGACGCCAGTTGGTAATTATGTTTTTGATTAAAAAAGACAAAAGCCAAGCTGTTCTTTAAATGCAATCAGAACATTGGATGAAAAGGAGAAACAAAACATTCGTAGTCTGCCACGCCAGGGTACATTGTCATTGTAAGGTCACTTCAGGCCTAGAAGAGTAGGTTGTCAAACAGGAGGGTGGAGGCAGCAGCCAGGCAAAGCAGCTGGGCCCAGCCCTCAGAACAGCTCTGCTCAGCCAGATCAACTGGACAGCGGGTTCCTGAGGGAGCCCCTGTCCTCCCCCATCCAGCACTGCCCTACTGAAGGAAGGGTGGCTCAGCCTCCAAGCATGACCTCTGCTCTCTACCAGCAGTGTGCCCATACCAAAACGGCACATGCATCAGGAGCCCCAGGGCTCGCCCTGGCGACAGGGGCACGGCTCTGCCAAGCGGCACTGCCTGCAGGGCTGGCCGGCTCACTGCTCCCTGCCTCGCGATGGGCATTTCCAACCCGGAGTCAAACAGCTACTGCTGCAGCCTGGAGCTGCTGCCCCACAGAGGATGGCTTGCCACCCCTGAAGACAATCCAGACTCAGGTCATGAGAGTCTCAAATAAAATAGTGTAGGGAAAGTACCTAATTTATATACTGAAGGTATTAAATCTCAGACTTGGTGCCATCAATAAAAAAACGTAAGCTCTTCTGCTAACCTTGGAGAGAAAAAAAAACACAAAAACTACTGTCAAGAATCTGCCCCATCCCTCTCGCCATGCCTGCACTCACCCAGGGCTTGCCAGCAGCAGGGAGGGGGTCTCACTGGAAGGAAAGCAAACCTCAGCTGGGCTGGGGTCTCACTGCAGCTGCCTCACACCAAGGGCAGCAGTCTCCTTACAGCAACAGGCAGAAGCACAGGGTCTTGGCCACAGTTCCTTGCGGGTCACACACCACCCACAGCTTCCAGACACGTGCAGTGCTCAGAAAGGGCACGGTGACCTATGCTGGCACATAGCCAGCGTAGACAAGAACTACATCTATAAATAAACTCACTGCCCCGCTCTCTCTTTCTAACTGTTGGTTCTCCATGCTAAGAGATTGGAAGATCTTAAAAACAGAAAAATGAAAGTGTGGACCCCTTCCATGTTGGATCAACGCTAGAAACACCCAAACGTTACAAACAGGTTCTTGTTTGGCATTAAGCAGCACAAATGTGAAATTCAGCCTCCAGAAATCAAGCGGTCAGATACTAGTCCTATTCCACTAGAGACCATAAGAACAGGACTCTTTCAGGCTTTTTCACTGCCTGCTCTAAGGCAATGAAAGTGGAGACACTCGGTGGCTCTCATTTGCCAACTAGAGCTACCTCCTAGCAATACTGGCACTGCACGTCTACTGGCCTCTGGGTTTGTGACAGTGCTGCACTCCGACCACGGCACGGTCAGTCTGCAAATCTTGCTGCACCAACACAAAACTGAGTGACAGCCCCTCCTGCAATCTCCCGTCCACATCTCCTGATGGCTGACCACTCGACTGGCTGTGCCTGCTGTACATGTGGTGCAGCATCACCCACATGCAGACCCCATTCCTTCCCCCGGTGTATCTGTCTGGCACACTGAGCAGGCATCGGTGTCTCTAATGCACTCTAATGCATGCTGACGCTGTATGTGACAGCTTTGGTTTCAGTTGCTCACCTCTTTGCAGGGCCTCTTTCCCTACTCCTCTCTGCTTACTAGACACCCTTCTTCAAGAGAAAAAAAGAGAAAGCTCCTGCATTTGCTCTTCAACGCTTCTTCCTACGTCATGGAGATAATGAATGCTAACATATGCCACAACCTTCCTACCAATATACAGACTTTACACTATATAAATAGGTGAAGGTTTCAGGCAAAATATCCTGTAATTTCTGTGGTGTAACATTTTTTAAATAGCATTATAAACAAAACATCTAGCCCTTGTGATTAATATACAAACATATGTGAACTGATAAGGCTCATAGGTACATATGCAAAAATAGTGCCCCCCTCCCACCAGAAAACGGTTCTGTACAGCAAAGTCTGAGAACAGAGAAAGCAAGTTATTTCAAATAAAACCTCCAAAGCTGGAAGCGCACCCAGATTTTCAATTCTCTTCTCATTTCTGCTTTAACTCAGCAATGCAGAAGTACTAAGAAGTGGAAAAGGAGGTGCATGGCTGACTCTCAAGTGCCACGGGCCTGCAGCCCACCCTGCTGCACATCTCACAGAGCCTTGGTGCTGGCAGGGTGTGTGGTGTGGGATGTGGGCTTCTGAGGGTAGGAGCTGTACAAGTAAACCTGCAGCAGGATGGCCATGTCCACAAAGACCTGCAGGAGTCCACAGATGGAGAACTGTAACGGAGCCTGATTCAAGATGAAGTAAACAGTCTTGAAAGTGTCCCCACTGGTCCACATCAGCACCATCTTGACACTAAAAGACAAAACAGAGGGGGAAAAACATTTATTGAAAGGAAGCTGGTACAGCTTAGTGTATGACTAGAGCTGTTCCAGTGGGTGCTAGTATTCGCCTGCACCAGCGAGGGTTGATACTCTGCAGTGGGTCAGGACTCCTCTCCACCATGACAGAACACTTGCATAGTAGGGAGCTGTGGCAGCAGTGCTTGGAAGGCAGGGTCAAAGTCACACCCTCAGCCTCCAGAGACCTGACCTCAGCCATTACAGCTACAAACACCCACTGCTATGTTGGCATCCAGTATTTTAAAATATCCTGCTAGGATAACTGACTCGGGTGCTCTGTAAACATGACTGCCATATGCTGACTGCACTGACCACGAAACAAGGCAATCCAGTGCACGGGGTACCTGCTTCTTCATGCACGCCGTTTTCTACTCACAAGATGTGAGTACACACTTCTGATAGGTACAAAAAGTATTTTCTTATTGTAGAAAACACAAGACCTAAAGCCCAGCTGTTCACCAGAAGGCTGAGCATCCCTAAGGATTTTCCTCAAGGACACAGAAGAGCACCACCCAAACTTCCTTCTATTCTGCTGTATCACCAAGCCACCTCCTGTCCTGCAAGCCAGCTCCTGCTCTTCCACATCATGAGAAACTCTGGGGAACAGAAGCAAGTTCTTCACACAGACCAATTTTCAACAAGCCACAAACAACCAATTCCTGAAGGCTGTTTCTAATCTTTGTGCACTTTAACTGAAGGGCTTTCTAAGCAGTCAGGTAAGCTGCAGCGGACAGAACTTTGTGGTTCACAGCATGAGCATTATGCATCATTTATCATAATTATGAATAATTACATTTTGCCAGCAATGACTTCATCAAATGCAGTCATGCACATGCAGCAGGGCAGGAATTAATTTCCCAAATATTCAGGCAGGGAGCTAGCAACATTTGTATTTTAGACACAAGTATACAGTGCTGTTGCAAGCCAGATGCTGCAGCCAACTCTTCCTCCATAGAAGGTGGCCAAGTGCATCAGTTTATACTGACCCAAAGCTCTACAGAAACATAAGCCTTTTTAACTCACATTATACCACTGACAACATAAAACAAGATGTCTACGATGTTATGAACACTCCAAAGAGATGCTACGTGTGGAAGTGTAAGCAAGGGCATGGGGTTGAGTAAGCAACCATTCCCCACTCAAGGTTATTAAAAAAAATGCAAATAAATAATCAGAAAAGCAAAAAAAAGAAACAACTGCTGAACCCACAACAGCTGCTCTGTGCAACAGTCCTGCACCACCTGCACTGCACATATTCTGAGTCTCGATGGATAATATTATGTCCCACTTACAGGAGGCTCATGCAGGGGGTAGATGGGATTGATTAGGATTTTAATTAGGGAGGATGATAACAGGTAGTAAAACTGACACTTTGCTTGCAGGCAGCCAAAGTTCCTCCTCCTCTGATTTTTTGCTTATCAGTGCTTCTGGGCAACTAGTCACGATTTAATTGTTAACCTGCTCCAGTGTGGTTGGAGACCGGCACTAACAGAGCAGCACATGCTAACCTTGACAGGTCAGATAAATTAAACGCCGTCAACAAAAACGTAATTGAAGCACTCCAAGAAAGATCTGAGCAAGAATTTACTATCTACAGCACGTTCATCACATATCCCATATATATCTATAAAGCTAATGGGGCTTTAAAAAGACCCCATTGGACACTGAAGCTGTGGACAAAATATACGGTCTGATGGTTTATAGTATGTAACAGTTTCAAATTCCAAATAGGGAACAACATCTAGGAGAAACCTTATGGATACCTGCAGTTCAACAGCACCTTAGGAACCAAGCCCTAGATGCACACCTCTAGCAGTATCACATGCTGTGCTGAGTTTGATTTAGGTTTGTGCATCAAGGTTTTGATAGCCAGGGTCTGCATGGGTGACCCAGAAGCTGCCCCATATCAGATCACAGCCAGCTCCAACCCGTGGGGAGGCCTACAGTGGAGCAGGCCGTGCCCCTGCAGGTCTGAAGAAAGGTACAGCTCACAGAGAGCCCCTGCAGGAGTGCAGGCCAGGGCAGAACTGCAGCCCACGGCTGTGGTGAAGCAGGAGGGCTGTGGGAGCTGCCAACTGTGGGGCTCTGTGTTGGAGCAGGGCAGTCCTGAATGATGGACCCGGTGGTACAGAGCCACATCAGAGAAGTTCTTGGGACAGCTGCTGGGTGTGGGAAGCCCACGCAGGCACTGGTTGGGAAGGAGAGCACCCTCCGAGAGGGACCTCACACAGAGCAGGGGCAGAGATAAGCACTATGGACTGAGGGCAGTCCCCCTGCCCCTGTGTTGCTTAGGAGGAGGTAGGAGGGTGTAGATGGCAGGAAGTGCTTGTAGTTTCTCACTACAGGCAATAAATTGCATTAATCTGCTTTAACCTGATGCTGTTTTGCCTGTAGGTCAATGATCTCCCTGGCCTTAGCTCCAGCTTTTTTTCGCTGTGCTTTCTCCCCCTCTTTTTGAGGAAGGTAAGCGAGAGAGGGTGCTGCTGAGCTCCCCCTCACTGTTAAACCAGCCCAGCTTACTAAAGTAAACTCAGGGTTTTGCTAGGAAGCCACCCTTGATCTCTACAGCTTGCAATCCCAACTGGGTAATATAGTGCATGCCTCTGCCTGTTCCAGCATCCCCCTCGTCAGTAGGTCCATCAGACACTCATGGAAAGCAGCAACACGTCTGGGGTGCTTACTAGGACATAACCCAGTGTTCTGTATGGAGGAAAACATCAGCTTGTCCTTGGCAAAAATGAATTTAGAAATGTAACTCAGTTTAAAAATCTAACACTGCCATCAAAACATGTATGCACTGTTCCTACATTGATCAGCTTGGAAGAAACAGGCAAATCACTGATGTACTGTAAAAATGAAAACACATGAAACACTAGGTATTCCACAAAGGCTTAGTATTGCAGCTGCTCCTAGTAACCTAGAACCCAAGATTAAGGCAAAACGGTGACTGGGAGTGCTGGCTGCTTACTCCCTTCTACACCTCTCTAAAGATAGGCCAGGGCTGGACAAAAGGAGCACAGATCTGAAGGTACACAGAGTAACCGAAAATGGCTTTGCAAGGAAAAAATAACTGCATTGGACAAGAAGAGAGAAGAGATAATGGAGAACCTTGGAGGAAACTCAAGGAAACACCACAAGTTGGTTGGATGAAAAGAGGATGTGAAATAGAGGCTGGAACTGGGCAGGGAGCGACAAGAAATTGAAGAGAAATGCGAACTTGAAATAAGAATCTTTAGGAACAGCACAATAGTAATGTTCCTCCCACCATAGCTGGGCTGTGCACAGCTATTCTTGCTGTATATGCAGATACAACTCACAGTAATGCAGTGGTGCATGCCTGATTATGCATGCCTGATCAAATGGATACACTGCTCACATATTTCTAGCTACCATATAACTTCAGGATGCCACGCAGCTATTTTTTAATCCACAGCTTCTTAACACTGCCCAATTGCTTGGGAAAGGGAGGCAATTCTTGCATTTTTTCTTACTTTTCCAATGGAAAACAAAGAAAGCAACCAACCTTGGGCAGACCAACTGTCATCTTACCTGCCCTGGAGAAGAAAAGGAGTGTGTGCCTGTGCAGAAACAGAGGGTTTTACTGCCCAAAGAAGTAGTATTTCCCCCTTCTTCCCCCCCCGTTGGTTGCATGGAAGAAAGAGAACACACCTCAGCCCTTCCTCCACTGCTCTATTATAACTTCCATTTGCTGAATGAAGCTCCAATCCCTTTCTGTAAGATGTGTGGGGCTCATTTTTAACAAGCCATTGCTATGCCATTTGAAGCAGCAGATGAGTCTCTTAAATTTCTTTCCCTGCAGAACTCTGTAGGCAACATGACAGAAGATGTGCAAGATCACAGCAACAGTGCAAGCCTCTCCCACAGAGGCGCTATGCAGCAGCGGCCCTACTGCAGGCTGCCAACAGCAGTGAGCAATGACTTGACTCTGCTTCTCTGCAGCAGCCCATGCTGGGTGCCAAAAGCTGCCAGACCACAGCTCATCAGCATTCATCTGACCCTCAGCACCATGGTGCAAGGAATTGTTGTGCTGCTAATGCAGACAAGCATTCAAGGGGCAGGCAGGCCCCACCATCACCACCGCCTGACTTCTGTGCACAGAAGAGGCTGCACATAGCGAAGGCTTTCCAGCCTGTCACACAGGGCCCAACTTCATTCTTGATCTTCCCGACATCTCCAAAGCTGTGTGAGTGAGCTCAGCTTCAGCGCACTGTGCGACACTGCCTACACAGTAAAAAGCAGGAGTTACGAGTAAATAAAATGGCATCCCTCCTGTAAGATCTCAAAGACACACCAGAGAGAGAGATGGCTGGCAGGAAAGGTTCACCTTCTTGATATGAAGGACACAGCCATTAGGAGAGCACGATGGCCATTCTGCTCTTAGCACAAGAGTGACTGGGTGTGGTGTGTGAGCAGTGCCACCAAGCAAGTCGGGGAGTCAGAAAGTACCCACAGCAGCGTTTGGTTCTGTGATCACAGCGATGCCAACGGCAGAGGCAAGAGGCAGGAACTGAGCAGAAATACACGGTACTGCCAGAGGCTGAAACAGACTTGAAGGAAAAATAACACTTCCCAGTAGTGTAAATCATGACTGCAGTATCCAGTGACAACAAGCCTCCTAAAAACAAGCACCTTCCTCACAGCTAAACTCATTACAAGGAGTTGCTAATGTGGCCACCGTCAGTGTCTGTGTAAATCACAACTGACCACAAAGAGAAAAAGCATGAGCTTTTCCATCTGCTTTTAAAATCTGAGAAAGCACTTATTTATTCCGCTGTTGGAATTAAACCACAAAAATAACATCATGATTTCTGATCAGACACTGATTAGTGGTGGGCTGCTAAATGCTACTTTTTAATCCAGGAATATAATAATGTCCTACAGTACTGCTGTTCTATGCCACTGATAGAACATTTCATAAAGACTGTACCAATCATCATTTACCAAATAAATTGCAAGCTGAAAAATAGCAGCAATCATTGTTCTCAAGAAACAACGTGTCTAAATCAGGTTTTCTGTATTTTGTGCATCAATTCCAAGACGACAACAACTGGAAATTAAACATCTTTATGAGCACATCTACAGTCAGACAGTGAACGATGATTTTTAAAGAATACTCAAATTATTCATGTGTAGAAAGAATCAAGTATACTAACAAGAGAAAAGTGTTTCTACTCCAACTGTACTAAAGGCCGTGTAACTTACAGAACAATGAGCTTAGCGAGATTTTTAGGCTCAAATACACAATATACAAATTACAGAGGACTAATTTTGCTGGAATCAAAGCTTTTCAGCTTCATTTGATCTGTTCAAAAGCAGGAGGTTGTCACAATCACAAATGTTTGATTTTCTGCTGGAGCATTACTGAGCACGCTCTGCTCAACATTTCTCGATCACTACATCTTTTTTTCTGCCTTCATCTGAAAAGAGCAAAACTACACAGAAGATCTTGAAGAAAACAAGACAGAAAGAATACATCTTCTCTTCCCCACTAAACCACTCTCTCAAGATTAGTTGCAGCCATCAATAACAATAACAGCAGCCACAGGAGAGCTGGAGAGCAGCAGCTTGCAGACCATGGGCTGATACTTGGCACCAGCCAACACAAGAAGAGATGGCAGTACTCGCTTCCCGTTTGCTGTGTAGACTTTCTCACATGAATGTTATGACTCTGCATGTTTGTAGCTTAATACACAAACCCAAAAATATCCTGCAAGCTGGAAGACACAAAGAGAGTCAGATGTTAGACAGTGACTTCTACAGAGAAATTCTGTAATGGTCTGACCAGACATAGCAGCACAAATAGCAACAGGAGTTACGTGTTGCCCTCATGTAATTACATCCTGCTATAGCTACAAACTTAGTACTGGTTGTGCTCAGTCAATGAACACAGATCCGAACAATTATTTTCAATGACAGAAAAATGAATATGATGTACTAATCATCTACTTCAAGTGTTCTGTTTACTTTTTCTCCCTTCTGTCCTAGGCAAGTGGAACTAAAAAAAATAAAGAATTAGCTTGGATTCCTTTTGTACAGTGGAAGGTGACCACAGCTTCCCCAAGTCAGGGCCAAGAGAAATGCAAAGATGGATTCACAATATGATTTTTCAGAACGACAGTTTCAGGCATTTATTCATACACTGGTACATGGCTTCCATATACATTAAAAACATGGCAACAGTTCTTGGGATATAAAAGCAGAATAATCATTTAAGATCGGAGAAGCAGCATCTCCTTCTGGAATACAGTCTATATCAAAACAGCTTTTTAATGAATGTTCTGTTTGGTTTTGGGAAAGGAGGAAGATGGGACACAAGGTATCTCTCTTGAAACGCAACTTACCTTCCCCAGCATATTTGCATGGGAATGTATGGAAGAGAAAGCAAATTCAATTAAAATATCCTGACTATGGAGAACTTTCAGCTCCCATTTGATGCTCCAAAACAAGTTAGTTCAGCAGACAGCAGGTATCCCTAGCACTGCACTTCAATCAGAGGGTAGCATGCCTTCACCAGTGCAATGCAGTCCAGAAAACACAAAATCCTGATGCCATGGTATTTTTAACACTGTACAAATGAACAACAACAAAAGTATCAGTAAATAAAGCATTTATTCCTAGCAAAAAGCCACAAGACTTCACATAAAAGGAGCTCTCCTAATGTTAACCAAGCTGTTAAGCATGCCAGAAACTATTTTTAAAAGAGGAGGGGAAGTGAGAAAAATCAGATACCCAAAGGCCAGTGTCTGAAGTTTGAAAATCTGGGAACTAAATAGGCCTACCATAAGACAGGACCTCCTCTGTGACCAAGCATAGATCTTGTTTTTAAATACCACACAGCCAGCTAGGAATTCAAGCATGCACGAAACTATCCACCAGCCCTACATGCTCTCTCTCAGAGAGAGCCCCTTACCTCACTTTCCAACAATTCCCTCAAGGCTGAAACAGCACTGACAATCTCCAGAGGGAGCCAGTTGTCGAGTCCCACATTGCTAGCAGAATACAGATAGACTCAGCATTTATTTTGGATTGCTGGAGCTGAGCTATAGTCACACCCATAAGTAATGAACACCAACAGGTCTACATAGAAGAGCAATCTGAAAGTTCCTGTAATTTGCCAGTATTCCTTCACTGAGGAAAAATAAAATACATGATTTCAACTCTGGAGCACAAGAAAACACATTAAAAAATGCAGTCTGAAGTGACTTGGAAGTGTCTTTAATATGTGCATTCCAGGCAGAAACATAAAAAAAAAGTATTACGGAAAAATAAGGTAAAAGATATTTATCAATTGTTTTTCCTCATGAACAACTGTTCCCCAAACTCCCAAGAGCAAGAGCATCTCGGGCATTTTGACACTGCTCAGTATATACACACAGAAGCCAGTGTTTGCTAGAATATACTTGCCAAAGGAGAGTTAAGGAGAAAACTACAAGACACGGTGATGGGGCTGGTAGACGATTCAGGATCACTGCTCTAGCTATTTCAAGCAGCTACGCCCAAAACTTAGTCTGTGGGTGCCCACAGACTTGACATCTACGAAGTATTTCCTAGAGCTCTGCAAGTTAAGCCATATGGTGCTGCATGAAGAGGGGTGGCAGCTCTTAACAGCCTGAAGCACCCTAAGGCTATGCAGCAGGTGTTACATCCCTTCTGTGGAACAAAGGGAAGACTTGAACTGCAGTTCACACTGATGTCCTTCCAGGAGATGGATAAATGGATACGGTCCAGACTCCAAAGCTTAATTCTACTCACACATCCAGCACAAGCACATATCAAAAAGGCTCTGGGTTCTGCTGCTGATGGATTTGGAAATTTCAAGAATTGTCACAAGGGGGAACTGCTTTCCTCAGGTGAAAACAGAGGCTTGGGAAACAAACGACACGTTGTGCTGCTCACACACGAAGTACAGCCCACAGCACCATCTGCCGCCAAAACACAGTAACACCTTCACAGTGGTGTCAGTTTGACGGAAAGGATGTGGAGCACACTGAAGTTACACCATCCTTCAGGATCTCACCCGTTAATTTCTCCTTGAGCATTTTTTCCCCTTCAGACTCTTCTCCCTCCCCTCAAGGCACTTTAATCACCAGAGCTGCAAGTACAGCTGCTAGCTAATGCTGCTGTAGACACTGCCCTGCTGCCTACCTCCAGCAGTTACGCACAGCTAGCTGAGCCTGCCTGTGCTCCCACACCTCCCTTCCCACCACCCGCCTGCTGCAGCCTGCCTGTGCCATGGGACCCCGCTGCTCAAGACAGGGAAATACTGGCGGTGTGTAACACCATTTAGAGTCTTTTTGTAACTTTAAATACGTTGGGACATAATCCAGTTAAAGAGGAATAAAAAGATGGGATAAAAGAGTATTGCATCGGCACAGCAGTATACCCCAAGGCTCAAACCGTAAAGCTCTTTAATCTTCCTTTCCTTCTGCCCTAGGCAACGGGGAACTAATCAAACTCCTAGTCCCATTTAACTTAAAGTACTTTTAGTACATTTCCCCCCCCATCTTCATAAGGACACAGACTAAGCACACTTTTAGTGTTCCAGCAATTTAAAACTCCAGTTCTCACTTCAGTCAACATACACAGTACATCACGCCTAGTTCCCTGAAGCCGAACGCCCGCTTCAGCTTCACACAGGTGTTCGCAACCGTTAGGGACTCATCGGTCTGTCCATCTACCCCGGTGCACACCAATGTGGTGGAAGGTAAAAAGGGACGTTTATTAAATCGTGACAGGAGTTTATATAGCCTTATACAACTTCGTCTATGCCCCTTAGCTTGCGTAAGCGCCCGCGAAAGCTCCTACGTAAGCACCTACGTAAGCACTTGCTCACTACTTTCTTATCTGGTTGCTACTAGCGACTGCTCGAGGGTGAAGTCTTTCTATGCTTACGTCTACATATCCCCCTCTCTATGCTCAAGCGTAACTACCATATTCTGAGAGGACCCTAACCGCGTACAACCGAAATCCCCGCATTACGCCTATACATGCCATTGTCCTCTCAGTTAAGCCTTGCCCCGTTACATCCCGACTCGCAAAAGAATCCCGCACTACCCTTATACCGTCTTGTTTTCTACCTGTCTACAAGCCTTTTGCATTTTCCTGTATTCTATGTGATAATTAATAGTGCGATCAATCATTCGCTGTGTACAACCTAGCATAATTTGCAACAAGCAAGGCACGCAAACCAGCAAAAGCAAGATGACTACAAGTCCCATAAGCAGACCCTTAAGCAGATGTATACCCCAGTCCCCTATGCCCCCGAACAGTCCACGCAGCCAATCTCCAATCGGGTCCTTTTCCACGCCGATCTTGTTAACGTGTTCCTTCATAAACTGGAGCTTCTTGTGTATGGATTCACTGTGGTCGTCGAAGGGGTTCCAATACCCGTCCCACTATCAGCTGGCAAATAGTGGGGGAACACGCCATCCCTTGAGGCAGGACCTTCCATTGGAATCTGCGCGCAGGAGCCTGGTTATTAACAGAAAGAAGGGTGAACGCAAAAGCTTCACGGTCCTGCTCCGCAAGGGGAATAGAAAAGAAGCAATCCTTGAGGTCCAGTACCATCAGGGGCTAGCCACGCGGGAGCGCCGAAAGAACTGGTGCCCCTTGTTGGACTGCCCCGAAAGGAACTAATTTAGCATTAACAGCACGCAAGTCATGCAGCAAGCGATAGGATCCGGAAGCTTTCCAGATCACAAAGACAGGTGTATTCCAGCAGCTAAGCGAAGGTTCTATGTGCCCTAATTGTAATTCCCTTTCAACTAATTGGATTAGCGCTACATGTTTAACTTCGGGAAGGGGCCACTGATCAATCCACACAGGGGTGTGGTCTGGTTTCCACTTCAGTGGGATAGCTAGATGTAACGCTACAGTAAGAACAGTGGCCCTTTTTATAAATTTGTCAGACGGAGCCCCAAACCCTGCAAACAATCTCTCCCCAGGATGCTTCCCTTAACCAGGGCTACCACTGGGAAAATAATCAGAGGTCGCTCCAAAGAACCATCTCGATCCCATACTCCCATCTCTATCTCTGTTGACTACCGCCATAACTAGAGGTTGGATGGCTGACGACATAGCCGCAGCTATTCCCTGGTCCGTGAGTGGAGTAACCTTCTGCCTGTCTAGAACATATTTAATTATCTCTCCCGGTGTCGTTAATGTGGAGGGTGCTGCTCGTATAAGCTGTTGGACATCTGGGTGTGACTTCTGTCTAAAGCAATCAATGATCACGGGGGCTCGTGCCGAGGATGGAAGGTCCGACCCTTCAACCGCCTTTATGAGGCGATTGGCAAAATCCACAAAGGACTCCGACGGTCCCTGTGTGATGTCCGCCCAAGGGTCTGTAGGCTCCGCTAACCGGGCAACTTCCCTAAACGCCTGGAGAGCCGACGCCGTGATAGCAACCAACTCCCCCGGTCTCAAAAGCACGGCCTGGCCCTCTGGGTTCCCAGCCATTCCATCCGCCAGGCCTTTTAAACGATCTAAATTAGTTCGCTCCCCTCGTCTCTGACCATTCGCAGGGTGTCGAGGGTCTCGAGCAGCCGCCGCTATAACCGTGTATAGCTGGACATCCCAAGCGTCCGACCACAGGGCATATTGGGCGGGGGCTAGTATGACCCTCATAAGATTCGTGACGTCATGCGGCAGCAGCGGGGAAGACATAAGGGCTTCCACTTCTGCCATAGTAATTGGAGATCGTAAACCTTTGGTCCTGACTGTGTCGGCCAATCGCGTAATCTGTTTCGGCTCCAAAGGAGTCCAAGCCGGTCCCTCTGTTTTTATCACTACGGGCATGGCCACCACGGACGGGGCCGCCGTTGCGAGCTCCTCCCTAATCCTCGCCCAATCAGTAAGGGCCGAGCTATGGCAACCACGCCCCTGTTCCATCCCCCATGGAGAAGGGGGGGCAGAGGGGGGGGCAGGAGCAGCGATTTGCTGTTCCACCCTGACGGACCCCTCCTTTCCCCCGCCCATTCCCTGTTGATCTACCGCCCCTTTAACGTCACCCCCTCCCCACGCGGCGAGAGAAGGATAGAGGGAAGGGCCACACCCATAAGCTGGCGGGGGGGCCGCTGGCGGAGGAGCCGCTGGCGGGGGAGAAACTGCAGCCGAGAGATAAGGCTCGAGCTGTTCTTTGTCTCGAATCGGCGGTTCGGGTGCGGCCCCTGTCTCCGTCGGCGCCGTCTTCTTTTCTTGCTGCGCAGCCGTTTTCTCCTTCTCCTCTTCGGCCTGGGGCTCGGTAGTCGGTTTTCCTGTGGGAGAGACCTTTCCTCCCCCCAGACCCAACCAAAACTTCGCCTGTTCAGATATAATCTGCTCCTCTCGCGCTGCCTTCAGCGCCCCCAAGACCAACCCCCAGGTTTTCAACTCCCCTGACTTCCCGAGTACCATCGTCCGCTGGGAAAGTGCTGCGGTGATGGAATCCCAGGACCCCGGGGAATATAAATCAGAGGGAGATGTAAGCAGTCCCTCTTTTTGTAAAAGGGACAGCATTGCCCCTATGTCCTTCTTAGAAGGTACAGTTTTCCCGCAGTGGGTCTTACACGCGGACGAAATCACCTTTATGACGGCCTCCATGTTCACTCCGCCCCGCAGACTGAACTCGAACTCCCACCAGGCTCCTCTTCCGGTGGGCTCCTGGGTCCTCGGCAGGGTTAGCAGGCTCCCGGCCGTAGAGCCCCCTCCGACGCTACCCAGCTTCTGCTCTCCTAAGCCGCAGCCCCCTCTTCTAGGGTCATCGTCTCCTTCCCCAAGGGAGACGGATGAGAGCAGGATCGCCACGCCGCCTGTGGCCGACCACTATTCCCTAACGATCACGTCGGGGTCACCATATGAAGCCGAACGCCCGCTTCAGCTTCACACAGGTGTTCGCAACCGTTAGGGACTCATCGGTCTGTCCATCTACCCCGGTGCACACCAATGTGGTGGAAGGTAAAAAGGGACGTTTATTAAATCGTGACAGGAGTTTATATAGCCTTATACAACTTCGTCTATGCCCCTTAGCTTGCGTAAGCGCCCGCGAAAGCTCCTACGTAAGCACCTACGTAAGCACTTGCTCACTACTTTCTTATCTGGTTGCTACTAGCGACTGCTCGAGGGTGAAGTCTTTCTATGCTTACGTCTACAGTTCCCCTCCCTGCTCTAGATGACTAGCACTCAGTCTCCAAAGACAGCACACCTAAGAAGTCTAATATTAGTCATTTTTTATGAAATAACCAAATCCTTCAATATCTCTAATTTTAAGAAAACATTGGAGAAATAGGGATCCCAAATAAGAGTTACTACTTAAGAAAAAGGAGTAATGCTACTTTCCAGTCAGCTTGATGACTGGAACTAAGGTAAGGTATTCGGTATATGCTTCTCAGAAATGCTTCCCTGTTACAAGAAAATAACCCCTTGCAAACAGTACATAAAAATATGTCAAGTACCTGTGTTCTCACAGGAAACACTACGTTTCAGTACCTTCAGGGATGGTGACTCAATCACCTCCTACAGCAGCCCATTCCAGTGCCTGACCATTCTTTTGGTGAAATCTCTCCTAATACCCAGCATGAACCTACTCTGGTGCAATTGGAGGTCATTCCCCCTCATCTTAGTGCTACCAACAATCCCAGTTCCCTCAGTCACTCCCCATCTTGTGTTCCAGGCCACTCAGCAGCTTCATTGCCCTTCTCTGGACATGCTCCAGAGCCTCAGTGTCTTTCTTGCAGTGAGGGCTCCAAAAGTGAACACAGTACCTGAAGGGTAGCATTTACCAGAGCAGAGTACAGGGGGAAAACCATCTCCCTGCTCCTGCTGGCAACACCATTTCTGATACAAACCAGGATGCTGCTGACCTTCTTGGCCACCTGGGAATACTGCTGCATCACGTTCAGCTGAGCATTGACCAGAACCTCCAAGTTTCCTCTGCACAGTTTTCCAGCCATTCTGCCCCAAGCCTGTACATGGGGTCACTGCCACTAAATCACAAGTCCTGGCACTTGGTCTTGCTGAACTTCATCCCACCGGCTTCAGCCCAGCAATCCAGCCTGCTCAGATCCCTCTGTAGGGCCTTCCTACCCTCAGGCAGATCAGCACTTCCTCCCAACTTCTTGTCATCTGCAGACTTACCAAGAGTACAATCAATACCCTCATTCATATCATCAACAAAGATATTGAAAAGGATGTGCAATAGCAATCCCTGGGAAACGTGATCTGTGATCCGTCTGGATTTAACTCCACCACCACTCTCTGACCCTGGCCCTCCAGCCAGTTCCTCACCCAGCAAAGTGTGTACCTGTTCATGCCACAGGTTGCCAGCTTCTTCAAGAGAATACTGTGGGAGCATCTAATGTTTTGCTGAAGTCTAGGTGGACTACATCCAAAGCCTTTCCATCATCTGCCAGACTGGTCTCTCAATTACAGAAGGAGATGAGGTCAGTCAAGCAAGAACCTGCCTTTCTTGAACCCATGCTGGCTGGGCCTGGTCCCTGGGTTGTCCCACATATGCCATGCATTCTCAAGATGATCTGTTCCATAACCCTTCCCTGGCACTGACACTGCGAACTTCAGTAGGACTATCCAGGTTCTGGATTTTCAAGAATAGAAGCAATTTTGTTTCCAGATTTTTAGGAAACAGGAATAAGACATCTTTAGAAAACAGTTTCCTTTCTCAGATCAACTCCGATCCTTTGTAACTTGGAAAGACCTGACTTCATGCAAAATATCTTGCACTAAACTTCCTTGCCAGCAGAAAACAGCATGACCAACATTAATCATATGTTTTCGTAAAACAAGTGAACTCATTTTCTCTTGTATTTTAGATTTTCAGGGTAAAGAGAATAGCATCAACTGAAGAGCGTGTTGATCACACACGCCAGCAGTGTTTTATTCGTATCACTGTGAAGAAGCCTCGAACTATTTGTAAAAGAATGCATTTGATTTCAAGTAGTTTGCTTTTAATTTGCTTCTTGAACTGATGGGATAAGGTGCTAAGGGAAGAGAAAACAGGAAGGTGTGAAAGTAGAAAGGATGGGACACATGCAGTATGTGCAAGAGCTTCAGCAACGCACACCATACTACAATCTAGGCAATGCTTAAGTGAAGTAGTTACTGTCACTCACACTGTTGTTAAGAGCTGGAAGCATAAGGGAAGGATAGTCCCATACTCCCTCCTGGGATTTTTTTTAACCTATCTTCTCTTCATTCAGTTCCTAAAATTCCTACATGTGTTAAGTACACAAGCCTCACAAAACAGTCTTTGGAGCCCCACAATGTGTTACTGCAAATCTTGAGAGAACAGCGCTGAGGAAGCATGGCAGGCAAGCATGGAGGTGAGCATGGTGCTGAGCTCTGTATAGTCAACTTCAAACAATACATCCACAGAAAGTCAGCAGAAATTGGAGTACAGAATGGGAAAGGAAAAGAATGCGGGATTAATGGTACAGAGAAGAGGATCCTGGAATAGAAGAACAGAAGATAAGCTGCTTGCTTCCTGAGATACAACAAAATGGTTTTCAGATCATCTGCTTGCACACTGAAAGGACTCTGTCTCCATTCTGAGAGTGCTGAAGAGAGACCAAGCCTGTTTATTTTTTTGATGTAGTAACACCTAGAAAAAAGTTAGCAGTTGTCTGAGCTTTTTTTTTTTCCTTAAGTAAATGGCTGCAGCCTTTTGCAACCTTTCCATCATCTGATTTGTTTTGACTGCTTAATGTATAAAGCAACTACTATTTTAATAGCAGACACCATGCTACGTGGGCATCTGAGGGCTACAATTCCAAAGACTCTCTCTAGAATGGTTCTCTCTTTAGCACCTTCCTTGGTGAAAGTTCTGGACTTAAACAACTGAGGTCACCACTGCACTGTACCGTATATACTTCAAAATTCTCCTAAAGGCATCTCTTATTCCTACTTCTATTTCTTTAATTTTTCTTTTTGATTTGACACTGGGTTAGCCAGTACTGAGTACAGCTTTCAACATCTGTCCATCACAGCACCTTGCTAATCTAATACAGGCAAAAAGTCTAGCAGCTCACATTAACCTTTGCAGAATTTGGGTAAAGCAAGGACTTGTTTCTGGGACAAACACTGTCTTCAGAAGTCAACAGCTTCCTTTACAAAAATGATATAAAGAACTGCATTATGTCATAAAGGAAAAATTATGTCAGAGAAGTAATGAATAAAGGCAACCTACAACAAAATCTTATCTCCACTAGAAATATTGTCTTCTAGTATTTTTTTTATTATCAGTAGCAGAGAAGAGGAAATAATATTACAGGATATACATTTAATATGATTTATCTCCCTTCACACTGCATCTATTTTATTGGATACATTTCAGATAAACACTTGCTTGGCACTAGCTTACAGCTACAGCATGTCTCACAGAACAGTTCCAAATGGAAAAGCATTGAGATTTGCAACTCTTGGCTCCATCTGCTTGTGAGACAATAAAGGCCAATTGTTTCTCCTTCAGTGACCTATGTTTTTCTTTTTTTAAAAAAACAACAAGATAATCACAGTGACCAACACATCACAATGATCTGATTCAGTCTTTCCAGCCCAGTCTTCTCAAGACAGACTTATATGAACAGAAAGACAGTCTAATTGATTGTGCTGGCTGTCTCAGTGTGTCAAAGCGCTGAGCCTTCTACCCAGTATCAGCGAATCTTGACGAAGGATACAAAGAAAGGAGGTTCTTTCTGAGAAGACCGAAACATGATAACAAGAAGAGGGTGACCTCCCCTGGTTCTGTCTGTCCAACCCCGTAGCTACATGAATGGCCCTAAGCTATGGGCATCCATGCTGCCTCCTGCATGGGGAGCAGCTGGCAAGAGACAAAAGCACACAGCCAGGAACTAATCAACCACTGAAAGAAGGCCTTCCTTACTGGAACCACAAACCTCCAAGCTAACCATGGATGGACAGATTTGGCTATCATCTGTAATGTGGTATTTGAGACTCTGTGATATGCAGTCCGGTTCAATCCTACTGCCAGTCCTCCCTTGCCTGGACCTGGGGAATTTCTACCATCCAGGGGCTCTCAAACTCCAAGCACTGGCTGATAAGAAACAATACCTCCATACAGATGGAGCAGCAGTTGACTGTTAAAGAGGGTCACTGACAAATGACTTCAATGACCTTCTGTGAAAATCTTTCAATGAAGGGCAGTTATTTATTCCAGAGCAGAGTATGGCAAGGCAGCAGACAAATGGGAAATAGACTGCCGAAGAGCAAACCTTCCCTTGTGTAGACCCAGAAGATGCAGAAATGAGTAGATGGAGTAAAGGTGGTTTTAGTTTGCTTTTAGTTCTCACTGGTCTAGTCTATCAGTAATAGGCAATACATCACATTCATCTCCCTCAAGCTGAGTTTGTTTTGCTGGTGATGGTAACTGGCAAGTGATCTCTGTGTCCTTAGTCACAACCCACAAACTATTTTCAATTCAAATGTAGAAAGATGACATCGCCCTGCGCAGAAAAGCATTCTCACACTACAAAAATATTTACCTAAGCGCACACACACACACTTGTTTTATTTAAGGCAAACACCGTACCTCATTCCTTCTGTGGACCTGTTCTGGTAGTTGCGGTAGAGTTGAGGAACGCCTAACATAGCCTCTGTGAAAACTGCAAGGAAGCCCAGGGTTTCCACAAAGAGAGATGAATCAAGCCAGAGATAAGTGACGTAACCGGTGACACCAGTGAAGGTCAGGACACACTGCACGTAGTCCGTAAACTTGCTCCAATGCCAAAAATAGTTCAAGTCAAAATCTGCAACGGAATAGAAATGGAAGAAGAATAAAATTTCCCAACCTGATTCAAAGTTTATCAGAGTAGAACTGAGAACTGGTAAGTATAAGACAGTCAGTCTTTGGGAGCAGGAAGAAATAGAAATTAAGAGGAAAAGGACTGAAAGGGGGAAAAAAAAAAAAGGCAACTCCACACCACCAAAAAATCCCCACAAGACTTGATCTGGAAAACATTTTTTGTGGGGTATTATTGTTTCCATACTGAACAAAGAATTACATTCTAGGGTGGATAGTGATAGGAGAAGGGGGAATGGTTTTACACTGAGACAGGGGAGGTTTAGGTTGGATATGAGGAGGAAGTTTTTCACCCAGAGGGCGGTGAGGCAGTGGAACAGGTTGCCCAAGGAGGCTGTAGATGCCCCATCCCTGCAGGCATTCAAGGCCAGGCTGGATGTGGCTCTGAGCAGCCTGGGCTGCTGGTTGGCGACCCTGCACACAGCAGGGGGGCTGAAACTAAATGATCACTGTGGTCCTTTTCAACCCAGGCTATTCTAAATCTCAAAAATGAGATCTAAATATGAAGCATTTGTCTTCAGATATGAAACACAAAGAACTCCAGAGATGAATCTAACAGAGCTGACATAAGAAGGGCTCACACTGCCAAGTATAGGTCCCAGTCACATCAGTACAAGCGCACTCTTATTTAGGACTGTCTTCACTTTCAAACTGCTTCAATCCAGGCTGAAGAAGATCATCTCAAGTGCACAAGTCTGCTTCCTGGTGTGTTACTGCTGCCTTAGTAAGGGCAGGCTTCTGTGCACACGCAGCACAGCTTTGCCGAAGAAGGTGTGGGGCCGTGAAGAGAATCCAGCCTGGAACAAGACTTCCCACAGACAGCACTTGTCATTCTAAGGACAAAAATGCACTTTCACATCTGTACTTCACTTTGCCAGCAAAATTAAGTGCAAGGTTCATACCCATTTTTGTATCTCTCAGAACAAAGCAATCCTTCACTAAACACCTTCTCTTAAAAGAGAATAAGTCAAAGAACAAACCAAGCATGACACCTGCTTATATTAACATACCACTGGAAGATACATAGCTATCTTATTGACAAATAATAATACACACCAAATTACATCACTGTCTCGTCAGCAGAAGTACAGAACACTACAAAAGAAATCCTGCAGTTAATTCTTACAGTGAAGATACTGATGTCTGCTGGCTTACAAACTCACTGAAATGAGAATGGATCTGCACAGGCAGGTACGTGCTTAAGGATACATACATATTCCAAATAATCATTTTATTGTCTGCACCTTTTCACACTTCAGTATGTGACAGACGTTCTTTATTAACTTATTTTCCCTTTTTCAGTACTCAGCAAAATCACACCTCAAGACAGCTACTGCATCCAGTTACATAATTTACTTTGCCATACAAAGAGAAGGCAAAACTAGCTAGAACCATATTCAACCTACAGCACAGCACTTTTTATAGCATTATATCAGCCATTATCCAGGACTAAAATAATCACTATATTGACAGAGCTGCTGTCAATGTAATGTATACATTCAGTACTTTATGGCAGTGGCTGCTCAGCCTCAGAATCCACTGGCAGAGACGCCTGACTAAATAAAAAATAGACCTGGTGCTGGCATAGCCAATTCAGCATGACAGCATCACACATGCACTGTGTGCTCTGTGAAGGCTCTCCTTTCTGGAGGTAAAGGAAGAACAAAACCAAATAAAGCAGAAAATGTAAGACATAAGACAGGCACTACAACAAAAGCAGGAAATACGTTACTCATTTTTCTTAATTCCTAATGCAGTTTCTGGAGAGGATAGGAAGAGTCAGCAAGAACTGTGACAAGGAAAAGAATGCCCAAACTTTCTATTCCTTCCACTTTGCTGACCTATATCTGTTCCATGAACCTACCAGTGTTCAGAATGCGTCTGAACAATGCCCTCACAAATGTGTTTTAACTTTTGGTTAGCCCTGAAGTAGTCAGGCAGTTGGACTTCGTGATCTTTCGAGGTCCCTTCTAACTGAACTGTTCTTTTCTATCCTTCTTCTAACATAAAGTAGTGAGAGGAAGAACAAAGGAAATTCACTCAAATTTTGCCACAATGTTCTCAGCTTCTTGAGCAATACCAAGCAAATGACTTAACAGATTTGACACTATTCCAACTGTAAAATAGCAAGAGTCAGTCTCTGATAAAGAGGTCTTTGGGCTTACTATGGGGACAGAATAATTAACAGCAGAAATAAAGTAGGTGAGAAAAAATCTGGCCATTTGAAAAAGCAACCTTCATGCCAGAAAAGGAGAGCTACTAATGTTTTTCAAGTAAGATGTAATATTTACTTTTACCAGATTATTTTTTTAAACCCTAATTCTGACACGTTCTCAAAGAATCTTAGGCCCTTTTAAAAACACTTCAAGCACTGGCTTTTAGCCATTAAAATCATTTTTTGTAATTCAGACCTCTTGCATTCAAGCACACTAGGAGGAAGACCTGAACTGACTTTCCAGCAAAGATCATTCAACATTACATAGTGTTCAAAACACTGACTCAGACCAATACCAGAAAACCGATAGCTAATGGCAGCCATTGGCATGAGCACACAAACCTTACTCCTCCAGACAGTACCATCTGTAGAAGAGACCATCTTGGCTCTCAAGCTGCCTATGCAGTCATTGTATCTCAAATCATAACCCTACAGCTCAGCTTGAAACTTGCTTGCATGGCACCTTCCACATGCAGGACCCTCAGCCCCTCACTTACTGAACCCTCAATGCAGCTCTCATAGTTGCCCTGCATACATAGGGTTTCTCCCTTTGTTTTCCACGTGCTCAATGATCCTTTTTAAGACATTTATCATAGTGATTCTTTATTTCCCCAAATCAATTTTATTAACAGAAATGAAGGAATCTTACCTACATGCAGGTGTCAAAGTTAAAAGTTTGTGTCAGTGCTCACGCAGCTTCTGTGAAGTCAGCTACAAAATCCATGAGGCAGTCACATGCTTAAGTACTTGCACAAGGCCATGGATTTTGTAGCTGACCTCACTGAAGCCGTGTGAACACTGACATGTGCTTATTCAGTATTGCTGTACTGAAGTCCGTTTCCATTCATGTTAAGCACTCACATCTCTGAACCTCATATTGGGCAGACAAGAAATGTGGTAATTAGGTCACTTAATCATCACTCTTGGCCTGAAAGTCTTAAGCATTAGTTCTGTTATAATAACATACCTAGATGAGAGAATTGGTGCAGGACACAGGGCTCCAGCTGAAGCAACAGTTAATTACTAAAAAGAAAGAGACGGATTCTCTTCTGTTTAGTCTCTCGCTCAAAACCGTAATGATGCTATAGAGTCACTCTTCCACCGTACTAGATTATGAGTAAATTCTAGTTTTCATTATAATTTGCTTGATAATGTTTTCTTTGAAAGAACAGAGAGAACAATTAGAACCTTTACATTAGCCTTTCAGAAAAATATCTGAATTATATTAAAAACAGTCCAATATGTAATCACTAATTGCTCTATTTAACAGAGTTACTTTCCAAAATGCTGGAGTCTATTTTAGGACACTGCATGTCACCAACTGCTTTCAGGAAAAAAAAGAATGGCTTACCTAAAGAAAAAAATAAAAAGTAATCGCATATATGTCCTTTAACGTAGGTCCCAGTTTTGTCTCCTCTGCAGATATCCCTCTTTTCCTCTAAAAAGGTAAAACAGGAAATTCTACCACACCATAACATATTTCAACCAAATATCTCAAAATCTGACCAAGACCAGATGCATTTCTTTCTATTCTGTGAAATGGCCAGGCACTGCTTGCAGAGTTTACTCCGCTGTTCAGAAGACCCCCATCCTGCCCAGATTAAAATTCATGACATGAATTTGTAACTATACTTAGTTAACTCCCAGTCATTAATGTACTGGATAGATCTAACTGACATTACTGCAGTGAAAGGTATGATCTTATTACCCATGTCTGAGGTCTTTAATCCACACAGGGAGCCACATTTTAAGCATCTTGATCCATTTATAGATGAGAGACTTATGTTGGAAAATCCTATTGATGCCAGGGAAGGAGCAGCTCAGCTGATCTTTTGTGCAGCAATTGGAGAAAAGTCTACACAGATTGAGGGTAAAGAAAAATGAAATTAAAAGACCTCCTCTGAGAGGCATATTGCATGTTAGATACGAAAAATACAAAGCAGACAGAAGCAGTGTTGCCAGCTGTTGTGGTTAACGTTAATCAAGCCAAACTGCAAGTAGAAAATTCAAGATTCTGGTGTAGAATTAATGATTAAATGAAGCAGATCATCCACAATGTTGACTCTCATTTGAAGATGACACAGAGGCTCAAACAGTTAAGTCATATTTAGCTAAAAAGCATTTTATGATGTCAGCTACCACTTTAGTTCCTTTGGGAAAGTGAAGTAAAGACTGACAACCAAAAAATGACACCTCACCTCTATCATAGTAGCAAGTTTCATCCTAATACGCAATTTAAATCTAGTCTGTTTCAGTTAAAAATCATTATCCCTTACCCTATTGCTGCATATCCTATAAAGGCATTTATCCCAGGTCCTCAAATAACCTATCCTTGCAAGGTAGATAAGTTTCCAGTCAAATATCCAATCCCTACCTTAACAACACTGGAATACAAAACCTCAAGGCCTAGATGCTGTGAAAGGAACTGATAACATTAATTCAGCCAACCTGGAACAGTTACAAATGGCAGTCGTGGCTAGGGAATGTTTCAGGTTATTATCCATGGTCAGTCTAATAATGTAAAACACGGTTCAAGGATGCAGGAGCTAAGATTTACAGTCTGCTGTTCTGTCAATCTTAACCACTGGGCTATGATAAGACAGGCTCTCCCTCTCACACTCTTTGGCTCAAGAAGCTTGTGATCTCCACTGTAAAAGGGGATTATTTCTGAGTAGCAGAAAAAAGTGATGTCCCTCCTTATCTCAGCTCATCAACAAGGCCAACTCTTACATCAGCTGGAAAACAGAGACTTGCAATCCCTGGCTGAGAAATGAACTCAGACCACACACACTGACTGACTGCCCCAAGGTATGCTCTGGCACTGCAATCAAGTTTTATCATAAAATAAATCTTGTCACATCCCTGAAGAAAGCACAGGAGGCAGAAATTGGGACCCCAGCACTGAATTCTGTACACCTACAGTCATTCAGTTGTACCAGATCCCTCCTGCCTCCAGCATCACCCCCCAATTTCAGGGTTGCAGCAGGATGCAGACAAGCACACAGGTTAGCATAGGCATGTCCAACCCGTGAGCTGTACACTGTCCGGCACTGCTCACAGTGCAGCCTGTGCCCTGCACCATACCAGCATGGCAGCCCCAGTGTGCATCCCTGGGTGTGCAACCATCAATCACCAACAGCCAAACATCAGCTAAACATATGCTACTAACCCTATCTGGGCTGAAACCAGGGCATGGAAGGGTGCAGTACTTACTCAAGTTATGGCAAATAATTTTACGCACTTTGATACCCTGGCTAAATGCAGTCCTGTGAACAGAAAAAAAAACATGCAGCTGTGCTTTCCCCTTTGATAAAGGAATTCGAGAATAAGTTTCAAGATGGCCAAAAAACAAACCTTTTTTTTGTGACTCAGTTTTCAGTTGACATAAACATATCACGTGTGAAATTTCAAATGGAATCTATAGATTTGCAATCAAGAATTTGATCCGATCTCTTTATCATACTTTTACAAGACTTCTCTCTTACCAGAGAGAAATCGCCCTCACTTCACTGTCACATCTTACTCATGTTACCACTTCTTGGAAGTATGCATGTTTGTGAACAAGTGTTTTCAAAGATGAAGAACAGGAAGAATAAAATTTCATCAAAAACCTGATGAACAGCTTGAAAGCTAAGAATGGCAACTACTGCCATCAAGCCATCTTGATGCGTTAGTTGCACTAAAACAAGCTCGCGTATCCCACTAGTTCTATGTTTTAGTTGCTCTCTTTTTCTATATGTTTTATGAAAAAACATTAAAAATTGAAATAAAAGTTTTGTTGTTTATATACGTTATCTATATTTTGTGTATTTTACAAGGACTGATCTGAAAGTAATGCCTCCTACTTTATTATGTTTGCCTACAATGTCAGAGATGGATGTCAGCTGTATGGCAGTAGAGGTTTAACCTTCCTGTCAAAATTCCATTATATTTTGTTGCTACGTGACAGATGGCAGCAGAGAGGTGGTCTGACAAAATGGCATCTGACATGGAGGTGTGTATGAAGCAGAAGTGTGGAAATGATTTCTATGCTGAAAAAATTGCACCCATGACATTCATTGATGCTTGCTGAACACTTATGGAGGGCAAAAAATGGATGTAAGCACAGTAAAGTGGTGGGCAATGCATTTCATCAGTGGCAACAGCAGGTTCTCTCTCCTGGTGCAGATTGTCACCAGTGCGGCGTGCAGGCTCTTGTTCATGGCTGGTGAAAATACATAGCTAATGTTGGTGACTGCTGGAAAAAGAAGAGCTTTGTAGCTGAGAATTTGCTCTATTAAGTAGCCTTACTGTGGCATTTGTATCTGATGCAGTTTCCTCCATGGAGACATTAGGAGACATTACTTTCAGAGCAATCTTCGCAAATGCAGACCTAAACAATTCTTCTTCACACAATGCAGTCCAGGTAAGCCAAAAGGTTGGACGCCCATGGGTTAGCACCTCCCACCTTGCTTATTCCCAACAGCTCCCAGCCAGCTGGTGAGTTCCTCCCATCTCCTTTCTGAAATTCCTGCATACCTCACAAAGCACTCAGGAAATAGCTGGTGTTTTAAGAGCTGAAAGGCTTCAAATGATTTACTGGGTGATACATAGCTTCCTACCAGCTCTGTATCCAGCTAGGCACTTACTTCCTTTCCTTTGGAAAGACAAAAAAGATTTAGCACTAGAGAACAGAAACTGAGACATTTAGATTTTCTTCATTTTTTGAAGAAATGACAGATCTTCAACATGCTGTGTGTGTGAAGACAGCCTGTCTTCTACATTCACTGGAACTGAAGAGGAACTTGCTATCTTTCACTCAAGTGTCTCCTCAAAAGAGAGGAAATGAGAGTTTAGCACCAAGAACCTCTGGCTCTAATTCAAACCTCCTCCTCTTAAAAAAAAATAATTAAGGAATCCTTCATCTTGCATAGATGAAGGTATTACTATCATTGCTTTTTCTCTTCATTCCTTCAGGCCTATATTTGGGAATTTCTGCATCCCTACATACTTTTTGGCTCCTGCACAGCCCCGCCACCACAATATTCAAGCATCTCTTCACATGTCAATCTTAAAACATTCCTGTCCTATTTCCCCTTCTTACTTGGCCTTCACACTAGCATGCAAACATCATCTCTTCTTCCTCTTCAGAAGTGAAATAACCCAGAGTGTCTTGAATCTTCTGAAAATAACACCCCAGCCTACATAAACAAGTTATAATAATTTAATGAAATCTGTTTTATTTCCTTTGAAAGCACCTACTCAGTTTACTTTTCCTCACCTCATTTTATGTGGTGTCACCACCTTTTATAATCTCTCTTATGAGATCTCCACTTTGTCGTATCAAGCTCACCTCAAAAAAACTACACCAGAGTGGTGCAATATCTGCCTTACTTTCTTCCAGCACTGGCCCCACCTCACAGCTTCTCACTTTCCATACTGCTCCTCAACAACATACCTCTAAGTATAGAACTGCATGTCCTCTGTGAGGAAAATTGGCCTTCTCAAATACATTAGTACTGAAGTTACCTACAAATACATTAGTACTGAAGTTACCGCTATTTCTGCACTCCATTCAGTACAGAAGACAACTCTCTTCTTTCTACCCCAATGCACTGACCATCCTTTACACACAGTCTCCATGAAATCATCTCAAAAGCTGGGAAAAGCAGCTGTTAGCTGACTTACAAGTTAATTCTGAATAGTACTGTCGCTTATTTTTTGAAGTCTAAGTCTGAAAAGACACCAAGAGTACTATACTATTGGAAACAATGTTCACTCATCATAATCATGCTCCATGCAAAGACTACAATTAGATAAATAAAAATAATTCTAAATACTACGAAACCAAGCTGTGCATTAGTGCAGGTCCAGGCTGCCTCAGATACCACAGTGCCACAGATGACAGCAGGTTGCACAGATAATACAGCAAATTATCCCTCCTTGTTTCCTAGGTAACTCATCACGAGGCAAGACAAATTCTAGCCCTCAAATGGGCCCTACTGATTTAGTATCCAAACAGTAATGCACTGTGCAGCTGCTTCCTTTACTGAAACATCATGTGGCCTACTAAACATGCCTCGGCAATTGCTTAAGTTAACCTCAGAAAAACCTGTTTTCAGTATCAACAGTTCTGGTTTAAAATTATCATAAGCACGCATGAAGCACAGGGAGCTTTCTGCTCTTTTTTCATTTGCCTCTCTCACTCCCTGACTCACACAGGACAGTGTCAGACATTTTCTTAAATACTCAAAGCTCCTTTACGAAGATGCTCATACCTCAAGATGACCACACAAGGACTTCTTTCCAAGTATCAATTGTAATTAAGAACAAGATGATAGACTGGTGAACAAGAATTCAATTTGGAAAAAAGAATATTTCTGGACTTTTGCTTTACATAGGAAAAGTACGAGTTTGGAAAGCCTGGGTGAGGAGGAAGAGAGGCTACATCCTAGTGGACCACCTGGACCAGTCACAAGACAAATGAGGTCAGGAAATATTGCCTCCTTAAGCATAAACCCTGCACTTTACAGATGAACAACTGTGATCAAACATGCATTGAAATCGTCTACACCTGTGTTCATTAACATATGACCATCCATCAGCAATGATGGATGGATGCTCATCTCCAACAATCCATTCCTCAATTTTTGGCCAGCACTAGCAGGAAAATCTCAAATACAATGTATTATTTGCTAGCATAAACACCAGGTAAGCGTCCTGACGTTTGCAAAGCTGACTTGCACTTTGGATTTCCAGATACATAAAGCAGGTAATAATCTTATCCTTCATATGGCTTTCTAAGGAAAGGAAAAAAAAAAAAAAAAAAGATTGTTCTGATAGTGGAAGGTTTTCTAAAACTTACATAGTCTAGAGTATTCTCTTACACCTTTAAGCCAAAATATATTGTATTTACAACAGGTCTGCATGTACCTCAATTACTGTATACAGTGACCAAAAAGGAACAACTTCCAGAAATGACTTCAATGCATTAGCAGGAAGAATCTCTAGGGAAGGAGACTGGTACAGATATTCATTTGAGTATTTACAGCCTGTTTTACTGATTACAGCACTTGTAAATGGAGAAGCCAACTGAAATGGAGCTGCCCTGAAACAGAACTTCCCCTACAGCTTCCCAGTTGTTAGTTAGACCACAGATTAATCCCTGCTCTGATGTGAGAATTAGTTGTTATGCAAGATGCATTTCTGAATACCAGAACACCTTACGTCTGCAGTTTAATGCTCCATTACTCAAGGCACCTTCAGGATCTGCAAAGAAAGGTAACAGTAGGAGATTTAATTAAGTCTTTATTACTTTGACAGCAGTAGAGGTAATGCACTCACAAGCTCCTCATGTTTCCAAGCAGAACTACAAGCCCCTCTCATCCCCCTCAAGCTACGGCAGCACTGTTCAGTTCTGTGAACCACTTCCCACTGAAGCCACAGAATGAGAGATTTTCTCTTTTTCAATATTCTACCTCAAAAAGAAAAGAAAAGCCTGTGATTTCAGCCAGATCCATTCCCATATCTGGTCCAAAACATATTCCCAGAAGCCGTATGGTCAGTAGTAACTGAGGTAGCAAGATGAAGAGGGCGGGGGGGGAGGGAAGAAATGGAGCTAGGGGTGCACAAGGAGTATCAGGAAAATCTTGGGTGCCGAGCTGCTTGGCAGCAAGGTCAGCTTACCTGGTGCTGCAGGCAAAAGACTTCAGCTGTTATACCCCTTTATAAATATAACCAATTAAATAAAAACAAAAACCAAAGCAACACAATTAGAACACAATGCAGCGGCAGTGCTTGCCCAATTAGATGTGTTTGCCACTACAGAGTACAGCCCTTGGTTCTCCTGCCCACATAATGCAGGGTTCTGCCCTCTGCCAAGTCCCTGACACATCCCTGAACCAGGAGGGCAGAGAATGGGAAGACAACAGATGAACCCATAAGTGATCGACTGCTGAACAACATGCTCAAACTTGAGTAACTCATCAATCTTTGACATCTACTGCACACAGATTTAACGAGAAAGTTGTATATAAGCCCATCTTAAATCATTCTGGCATTCTGCTCTGTTTGCTGAGTGTACACAGTTACACTTTCTACTGCATCCTGCTCCCAACTGGAAATGAAGAGTGGTCTAAGGGAGTGTCTCTGAAGACACAATTAAATTTTGCTTTAAAGAATTTAAAGCAGAAGAAACTCCCTTAAAGTGACTCCTTTGATTATAACAAACTACAGGGTACAAAAGCCAGAGAAAGGCAGCAACATAAAACTTCAACACAAGCAAGGAGTTGTTTCAAGTTTTAGTGGTTATTATGAACGGACTAAAAACAAAACAACAACAACAAAAAACCCTAACAAACAAACAGGTGAGAGGGAGTAAAGAATCATAAAAATTCATAGAATGGGTTTGGAAGGGACCTTAAAGATCATCTAGCCCCAACCCCTGCAGATTTTCAACACCAGCTATGTCTATGGAATTACACAAGTTCGACAGGGACATTTAAGTCAAAACAAATCTGTCAAAACTAAGTTCTGGGTTTGGGATTTTGTCCCCTGCCCACGGAGGATGATGCAGTAGGTATCATACATACTGATCACAGAGCAGAGCAAGGAGAAAGTAGGACACGTAATAAATGCATATGAAAGGAAGCACTCAGAACATCAGGAAGGCTGGTCACATATGTCCTGACCCTTGCTATAAATTCATGATTTGCAGGAAAAAAAACCCAAACCTTATGTGTTGCTGATTCAAGAGGATACAAGGAAGCACCTTTTCATGAACATCTTTTTTCCCCAACCTCACTCCGTATCATCATCACTTTACATACAAATACATAATTATTTTAGTAACACGATGAAATGAAGTTTAAACATTAAAAGCATTTCTCTGAAGAACAGAGCTAATTAAAAATTTAAAACATGATTATGCACACTTACTGAGGCCTACGTTTACCTATCTATTATTTAAATAGTTCTGCATCTACTTTGATAGGTTTTAAGAATCAAATACTAAATTCAAATACTTACTGGCTACAGAGCTTAGGAAGCCTTACTTCATTCTGCAAGAACTATTTTTTACTTTTTCTGTTTCGCTGGATAAATGTTTCATTTATTCAAACAAGAGCAAACAATGGAGGTGAATGAACACCACTTTCCTCTCTGTCCTTGAATAGTGACTCAGAGCACAGAAGGATGAGATGGCCAGAAAAATAAGTAAAGCTTAGTAAAAGTTATCTAAAAATAGAACCACTTTTTTTTAATCTTTACAAAATATAAATGCAGTATGCTGTAGTTTATTTATTTTTGTTATTCAATGTTTCAGTTTGAAATGATTTTGAAACACAGGGAATTCGATAAAGGTGCAAATAAAAATAATGTAATGCACGACCATCTAATGTATTTCTAACATGCTAAAAAACAAACAACAACTAATTGAATGGATAAAGACTCCAAGGTGTATTCAGCAATAAATAACTTGCAAAGAAATCCTTCTCCTCTCATCCTGTCTCTCTGATGCCCTGCTCAATCCTACAGGACAGTGACCTGGAACAAGCAGCTGTTTAAGCCAGCACTGCTGAACTGTCACACCACAGGATGGGATGGAAAACCTTGCACCTATTTATTCATGAAATCATGAAAGAGATGGGCTAGTTCTTCTTTCCAGTCACATTATTGAAGCTAATGACACTATGTACCAACTCTAACAATAACTTTGACTTTTTTCTTTTAAATGCAGCTCTTACTGGTACAAGTTTAAATTATTTGTTCTAATATTAACTGCAATCACATCCTCTACAACAATTTATTGTATTACAGTATCATACAGTCAAGAAGAAAGGAAGGGAGATAATGTATTGCACTTCTTCAGAAGTTGACTACCACGTCCTAGTGAAGATGACACAGAGTATGGGCATAGGAACATGTTTGAAAGACTAAATTCAGAAGAAACAGATTTCTCACACACTGAAAGCACAACTAGCCAAGAGTTAATTATTAGTATATATTAGTATAACCAAGCCTCTGCTACTGCAGCATCCTCACCAAAAAGCCCCTGCAATGAATGTCTAGCTCTATGCTGTTCTCCACAATGCCTCTTTCTTCAATATTCAGGAATAGTACCTAGGGCTAATTCATAGGTAATTTTTTTTTCTCATCAGCATCTGTAAGTGCTCTTCAGACAACCTGTTAATTTACCAACATCAGAAGTGACAATTCAGTATTGCACTAGAGGGATGTTTCTTTTGGCTTCTGTTCTTCAGCATGCCTTCTGCCTGCAGGTTCATAAAAAAAAGACTCAAAAAAAAAAATCTACATTAATGAGGACTACTGTGAACTTATGGTCACAGAAAATTAGCAAACAAAACTTTGTAACATTGGGAAGCATTTTATGATGCACAGCTGACCTTCAACACCCCAGCGTGCAGTACTCATCCCAGCAAGTCTGAACAATCTGAAGTCCAATTGAAGAGTCTGAGTAGCAATTCAGGCCCTTTGCAATCAGCAGAAACAAACAGGCTTGTCTTCACCTTCTGCAGATGACATGGGAGTCAAGAGCTTTTTCTTTTACGTGAAGAACTGAAATTTAAGATGTTTCTCCATGTTGAGCCCAAAGCACCAAGTGGCAGAAGCGGTCGCAGACTAAATGAAGGTGAAAGCAAAACAGAGCTGACTGCACACATTTCTCTGATGCCAACAACAGATCAAAAACACACAGGAAAGAAGCAGCAACTCAGCCCCCTGCCTTGATTCATCACTGCTTACCACTCACATGGCATACACACCACCTATGAGCTGCTGCTTAGTTCTCCTATTACAGACCTCAGGAAGAAAATGCAATTTCCTTCATCTTCTCCCAAAAGCCAACAGCCCAAGGATACTGGCTAACCTGCAGTGCCATGTAGATATATATTTTTTCACCTGAAACATCAGTCTAGGGCTTGACAATCCTTTTCCAGTAAGTATCTCTTAGGTGAGAATTATTGTTCATAAATTGGGAACATACAGTGGGGAAGGTGGGAATCTTTCAGGAAAATAAAGCTATGTATGTTTACATTCAGAAATCATCAGTATTGTTCATTACAGGCTGAAAGCATGATATCTAAAACGCTTTCTTTTGCAGTAAAATCCATTACACGGAAGCCATCCTTTCCAACAGATGTGATGTAATTCTTCATCATCTGCACAGTCACAGATTATACAGTATTGCACACTTCTGGAGTATACTACTTTTGATGTGCACAGTTGTGACCATGAGGAATATAAACACTATATTTAAAATAGTGGGTGAAACCATGCTCATGCTACCACAGCATAAACTCCAGGTAATGATTTTCTGTGATTCTGTCATAAGCGTGACGGAGCACTGGAAAAGGTTGCCCAGAGAGACTGTGCAGTCTCCTTCTCTGGAAATATTCAGGACCCACCTGGACACCTACCTGTGTGACCTATTGCAGAGAACCTGCTTTAGCAGGTGTCTGGACTTGATGATCTCTAGAAGCCCCTTTCAATCTCAGCAATTCTATGACTCCGGTCTAAGTTCAAAAAAATCACATTTTGCCTTCCCTTGATGCAGTAATGAGAATAGCAAAGCACTGATGCTTCAGTAATACATGCCTTTCAATATCCAGCACAATACTACATTCATGTCTTCATTTATAATTAAGGTCTTCTGAAATGTAGTCTTATTAAATACATTCCTTATTTCTAGCTTAGAAGAAACTAGTAACTTCATATTTCAAGCACACTTTAAATGACAGAAAGCTAATAAGACATACAGGACATAAAATGTAATGGATAAAAAAGTTAGTCTGAGTGCAACAATTTGGAGGTACCTGGATCCTGGTACCTCCATATATAGTCCCATTCATTAAGAATATTATTATTATTATTTCTTTTCCAACTCAAAGCATTGTATGATTCAGTGAAAAACTTGATCACCACAGGGACAGTCAGATACTGGCACAGGTACCAGAGAGGTTATAGAACCCATTTCTTTGGACATACTCAATTTACCTGGCCAAGACTCTGAGCAACCTCATCTAATTGGACCTGCTTCAAGTAAGGAGCCATACCACATCACCACAGGTATCCCTCTCAAGCCAAATTATCCCATGATCCTGTTTAAAGAGCAGATCTCACCACTCTGATCCAAATCTGATCAAGCATGTAGGAGCAGTGACATGCTCAAAATGTAAGCAATTGGAGAAGTACCTCACGTCTCTCTAACACTCCAAAGCAGGACCTCTGCAGCATATATCCCCTGATCTGCATGATTAGGAAACAAGTATATTATATACGAACATTCAGATGTTTGATCACTGACAGTGTTTAATTAATTAGTCTGGCTCCCACCACGAGGAAAAAGATTTCTCGAAATTTCTGTTTATTCGCTGTTTTTACAGATAGCAGAACAGCCCCAAAAGAAGAGAGCATCTCTCAAGTTCCAATTTGGGGCTTTGCTCAAGATTTAGAAACACAAGTGCACCCCCAAGTGGCTAAAAGTTGCTTTTCTTACTCTAAGCTAAAATATACACAACACAAGCCAAATTCTAACTTTATTCACAGGTTTAATTCTCCACCACCACAAAGATTAGGCACGGTGCTCATGCCAGAAGCAGTATTTTCATAGCCACACAGTATTCTCAATAGAACCTGTTCAAGTCATCTTCCTTCTACAAGACTACAAACAGCTGAGCTGCGTGAAACTTCACAGGTCCTACAGGAGGGCCAGACAGAAGGCATTGGCAGCCAGATCTGTTAACACATCAGGAACACAGTGCTGAGCCTACATGTCTGTCATATGTCATGACCAGGCAAACCCAGACTGCAGCTGGTGGGCCACACCAGGCCCGGCCCAGACTGTCTTGTGGCCAGCTTCCCGCCCTGCACCATCACAGCAGTGACTTTTCCCCACCCAGGGGCCTGACCCAGCCCTGTGCACACACCCATCATCCAGAACAAACAAATATCAGTGTGCGATTGGCACCATCTGGGCTGGAACTTAGGCACAGTGAGAGGGCAGTGCAGTACTAATTCAAGGATATAGCTCACTCAGTTAAACCCTCAGCCAACAAAGGCATGACTTACACGACAATGTAAAGCACTCATTAAACCACCAGGACATATTTCTGACTGCACATCAAACATAAAGATACTAAAACTTCTCAACTGTTTGCTCCAGTAAGAATTCTCCCATTAAAGTAGAGAACAGATTTGCCAAGTCATTAAACTTCGAAGCAGTAAATCACTGACTGTTCTGAGAAGGAAGAAACCCACAGGGATTATCAAGCCCAGCTCCTGGCTCCACAATGGGCCCCCTGCAAATCCAAGCATATGTCTGAGAACATAGCCCAAATAATTACTGAACTCGGACAGGTTTGGTTCAATGACCAAAGGGAGCCCGTTCCAGTACCCAACTACCTCCTAAGTGAAGAGCTTCTTCCTAACATCCAGTATGACCCACCCCCGACACAGCCATTCCTCAGGCTCTATTCACGGTCACCAGAAACAGCAGATCAGCACCTGCCCCTCTGCTCCCCTTGCCAGGAAGCTGTAAGGCCACCATGAGGCCTCCACTCAGTCTCTTCTGCTCTGGGCAGAAGAAATGAAGGGACTTCAGCTGCTCCTCATACAGCTCTGCCCTTTAGACCCTTCACCATCCTCACCCCCCTCCTCTGGAACCTCTAACGGTTTGTCTCATATTGCAGCCCCAAAACTTAACCCAGTGCTCAAGGTGAGGCTGCACCAGTAAAGAACAATCCCTTCCCTTGACTAAGTAGCATAAAACTAACCAAATACTTCCGATTTAAATTAGTTAGAATTAAGGTGTTTTCTCCTACAAAATTCATCTTTTTAAGCATCTGAACCACCAAGTCCTTTTTGTTTGTTTGTTTAAACAACAACTCAAAAAAAAAAAAAACACCCACACCGAAATGAGTAGAAGTTAAATAAGTTACTTATTTCTGTTTAACCACTTTAAATGGATTGTTCCAAAATGCTTAATCATATCTGGGATCACAGGCAGCCATTTCTAACTCTGCTACTGTAAATAAAGAACTGCTGAATACTAGTAAAAAGACAACAGGAAGATAGGTACAAAAAGAACAGGACTGTTTGAAGTTTACATTCCATTGGTTAGTGTTGCAAGCCAGTGAAAATTATTACAAGCAAAGACAAACAGCAAAATAGAAGTTTGATACCAACTCCAGAAAACATGCTTTGAAAACAACAACAAAAAAAAGGTGCCTTGCAAAATAGTGCTATGAAACCAACACATGGTACATTTTGGCACTAAATCTGAAAGGAGAGATCAAGATGGATAAAATCTAAATTAGAAGACAGCCTATTTAATCTTCAGATGGTAGGTCTTTCGCTTTCAAGAAAGTACTCAGATTATAAACAGGTTAATAGTTATTCTGAATTTCTCAGAACGAGATCCAGATTCCTGAACTGTCTGTTGATAAGTCCAGAAATAGAGACTACATAAATCATCACAATGATGCAGGCTGAAAAATCAGATGTTATAGGAAATTTCTCATTTGGCATTCTGAACAATGCTGATAGATACTCCTGTAATTTTCCTAGTTTCCTCAAGAGTTAGGGCTGAAAGAGAAGAAATACAACCCTGAAGACATGGATCCCTGGATCAATTTTGCTTTATAATTTGGAGAAGAAAGAGAAAGATATAACTGTAGAAACGCACAATGGAATGAATTCAACTGGTCATCAAAAACTGATTTATGAAATAGAGCTGGAAACATCTTTTCCTCTATGAAAGTCAGAGGTGAGGAAAGGAAAATTAAAACAAAAACCACACACCAGGCTTTAATATGTCACAAAAACAAACATTTGCCATAGAAATGATCATACAATCATTCCTAATAATGGTCACAAAAAAAAAGTAGCAAAGCACAAAATATGCAGTTGGAATGACGACTTCATGCAAAGTGGGTTTGTACAGTACATACCCAGGTAAGATCTCTTGGGAGGTGCTTTAATTTCTTCATCCTTACTATCAGCAGCTACATTAAAAGAGTTGAGAGAGGGGAAAAAAAGGAAAGACAAAATAGATTTGTATGATTATATGAAGCAACAGTCTTTTAGTTCAAATTTAGACAGTCAGTACATTTTGCTTATATAAAAGCCAAAACAAAACAGGACAAGTTTTAGTCTCCATGCTTTCTGTAAGGCTCTCTCACTCAGTGATATTAAGAAAGGGCTGAAGAGCAGGAAGGCCCAAAAGAGTTTCTATGCAAAACTCAAAAGCAATTCACCTAGGGAGAGAAACAGTCAACTCTTACTTTATCTGTTTTTCATTATCGGAGAAAGGCAGTTGTTACCCCAGGAACATCGAGTACATAAATACACATTTAACTAGTCAAGACAGTATCAGTTGCATTACTTCCTGTGGATGATGTGCTCTAATTTCAAAAAGTCTCAGCTTAAGCTAATCACATTAACAAGGATAGAGTAAACCCCAACTCCATATTAAAATGTTACCACTATCAACACTCTTCAGGTGATCCAAGATACAATTAAGATAGAATTTATAGAGCAGGTTAGGACAACAAGCAGCTGGAAGGAAGTCAAAATTGGATAAGAGAACAGAAAAAAAAATCTTAATGTCACACCAGAAGATCACAAGTTTTACTTTAGCCTTGGCTCTATTGTGAAAAGATGTTGAAGAGCCCATTTTTAATAAAAGCTGTTTGCTGGTTTTCAGCACGTGGTGCTGAATATCTGTCACAACACCTTGGACATAACTGGAATTGAATGTTTGTTAGAAAAAGAGTGAAGGCTTGCTTAGTTTGGGGAAGAAAAGGAAGACTCTTGGTTGGGTGTCACTCAAAGTCTCTATGAATTCTCTGTCCCGGCCTGCCAACACTTTTGAGAGTGACTAGGTGCTTTCAGCAGTCTGTATTTGTGTGCACCCTGCCTCCTGAAAAGGTTCTGGAGTCAAGACACACGGATTTTGTTTTTCAGTATGTGACTGTAGCATGGCAGCACCATCATGCCCCAGAAATAATACAGAATTTTGAACAAAAAAACAATTTTAACAAAAGAAACCACCACTGAACCTTGAATTTTTCTGTACTGTGTCAACAACACAGCATCAGTGTGGATGCACCAACACTAATATAATATGGGCAATGAATAAGGAGAGCTGTTATCAGAGTGATAGTGCCTGGAAATCTACATGTACAACATTCCAGCTGGAATTAAAATGGTGTTGAATAAAGGATAAAAGAGAATGAGATATTATTCATGCCTACTAAATTCAGCTGATGACTTCTTCACAGTAACATTAGCTTTCATTGCATTCTTATATAGTAGAGAACACTGTCCTTCCACTGGGATGGTTTAAAGATTTTGTTGTTTTTCTCTTGGTGTGGATTGTGTGTTTCCCCCCCCTCCCTAAACCAGATTAATTAAAAACAGACAACACAGTCAAGTTTAACAAGTAATAAAACAGTTGCACAAATAAAGAGGCACTGATTGAAGAGAGAGCAGGTCATGTAACTGAAGGATACGGTTATGCAACCATAACAAAAAAACAGAAGGCAGCAGCAGAACAAGTTGTAAAACTTGCTCCCACTTTGCAAGACTAGAAGAGAGAAAAGAGAATTTGTCATGGAGAAGTAGGTAGGTCACTCTGAAAGTAATGCCTCCTATTTATTTCCACGGAAACTACAACAGATGCAAAGAGCACAATAACAATAGGTGATAGAGGAAATTCTCAGCAACAAAACACTGTTTTTCAACAGTCATTATTAGGTATGCATTTTTGCCAGCAATATACAAGAACCTGCTTTCAGTGCTTAAAAATCTGCAACAGCAAAGGTGACCTACTGCTATTGTTACCACTGCTGAAATACACATCTCACTGCCTCACTGAGGCAGATATCCATCGTTTGGTCTCCAGAAACGTTCAGCAAGCTCAGATGAGCATCAATAGGCACAATCTTTTCAGCACCGAGGAATTCATTTCTATACCTCTGCTTCACACGCACTTCCACATCAGACATCATTTTGTCAGACTGCCCTGCTGCTGCCATTAATCACAGACTGCACATGTACTCCCATACCACCAACATCCAATTCTGACACTGTGGACCAAGATGATAAAATAAGAGGCATTACTTTCAGAGCAGCCTTCTTCACTGAGAGAACACAATAGCTGACAGGAGTTTTCCTAATGAGCTCTTCATAAAGAAGTTAAAAGAAATAATCAAGCAGTTCTAGAAAAGAGTCCACAGGAGACTGTATTTTTCATGCTGTGTCAATCTGTAAATGACCAGCTTTATGTCTGTGTTCTGAAATATGACTGAAACATATTTTAAAACAGCGACACCACAGATCAGGCTAGAAAATACAGAACAAGCCTGTCAGGATTAAAGGAGCCTGCTCCTTAACACTTCAGAAAGAGTGTGCTTAAAATGTCTTGAACTAGCCATTATGAAGTGAGAAAAATGGAAAAATATGGAAAAGTCCCACATAAATCAAGATCAATGATAAACACAAGCTAACAGGACTAGAGAAGAAATACAGCATTTACTAGTAATGCAAGAAAGGGAAAAAAACATTTTCTAAGTGTTCTGCATTACTTAATAGAAACACTGAGGTAGAGGACAGAAACAAGAAAAAGATTTAAATTCCAGATCAGTCACATGAAGAATGATATTATCACAGAGGTACTGTGCAGCCTCCACTCAGGATTCTGTAAGGTTCATGACAAACACCAACTTCAAGCATAGCTTCTCGCTGACCTGGCAAACTTACGAGGAAAGAAAGTAAGAACAGATTTATCAGCTTGTCTGAACCACCATAAAACCAACAAGATAAGATTAGGAGCAGGATTAGAATCACAGATCTCACTCCTACCTACACTGGGTTTGAAATATAAACCCAACTTTCTGCCCTCCTTGAAAGAGATTTCGTATTGTTGAAACCAGTCAAATGTTTGCTTAGAGGCATCACATTATAGCTGGCAGAGTCAAAGTCCTCAGTGTGCCTGTTTTGCACAGCCTGATGATTCTTGAGATAATTTTTCCATCAAAACCAATTACACTTAAGAAAACAATTTTAGCTAGCCTCAAAGGATGCAAGCATTCTAAAGACTAACAATTAAGGTTCACAAGTAGGCAAAAACCAGTCTCTTTAGCTAACTAAACGTAATAAGCTGAGTTTCAGGAAGGATCAAATGACACAACACAACCTTGAAGAGTCTCTATTACCTGGTAAGGGAAAAACTAATTACCCTCTGGAAGACTGTATGTCTTTCAGGGAGAGTTGTTTGAAGAGAGCTAGATGCAAAACTGAATAGCCTCCCTTTATGTCCAAAGGTTACTGATGGCAACTGCAAGAGTGTGTATAAAAAAGGCAAACAGAGAAACCCTTCAGCAAGTTCAAGAAATGCTAGCTTTGAGAGGCAGAAAGCATATGTCTCTCTCCTAAATGCTCTCTGGATTTTAAATTCTAACTGCTGCTAAATATGGACTGAAAAAAGTTAAGTCATTCATTTCTGCTAGCAGACATGGCAGTAGGTGTTCAAGCACTGCATTACAGGCCCTGTTCCACATGAATTCACTTACCTTAACAATTTCACACTGTATCCCATAGTAAGGAGGAATGGAAGTACTTTCCTCAGCTACTAGATAAATTACTCTACTGCACAGCCAGTATCTACTGCAGTCTAATAAAGGCTGTGGATATCTGAAGCTCAATCAGACCCTCAATTACTGGGGAGTAAGGAAAGAGAACAGATGGAGAGAATAAGTTATATACTCATAATCGCAAAACAACTAACAAAAAACTGAATATTAATTATGATCTTGTTTGCAATAAGCTGTGATACAAGATTCCTTAAGTCAAACACAAAATACTGTTCTGTTTATCTTTCTTCTGTAAGAAACAAAACTACTGATGTTTCTTATCTGGGGGGGGGAAGTAAAGGCTTTCTGCTAAGGAAGAATTTTATATAAAGAATACAAGGGGATATAAAAAAAGTGACAATTCCCATGAATTCCACACTAAAAAAAAAGCAAGGAAATGGTGTACAAAAGGACAATTTTCTATCTATGACATGATAGCAACTCCTGCTTTGATCACGGAACTGCTTGGGTTAGAAGGGATCTCAAGGACTGTGAAGTTCCAAACCCCCAGCCACAGGCAGCACTACCAACCTCCAGATCTAATACTAGACCAGCTTGCAGAGGGCCCCATTCAACCAGATCTTGAATACCTCCAGGGATGGAGCATCCACACCTCTCTGGGCAAAACTTCCCCTGACATCCAATCTAAACCTTCCCTCCTTGAATTTAAAATTATTCCCCCTTGCCCTATCCCTGTCTACTCTAGTAAAAAGTCACACCCCCAGCTCCCACCAAGAGGCTCAGGGATGTGAGCTTCATGGACATGAGAAATAAAAGAATTCTGGCTGCCAGTGAAGACCAAGACAAAGACCTCATTTAGTACTTCGACCTTCCCCATATCTGCTGTAGTCAGTTCTTTCTTATTTACCAAAGGAGGTAAGCTCTCTTTTGCCTGCCTCTTCTGTCCAATGTACCTCAAGAACCCTTCTTGTTGTTTTCAACATTCCTTGCCAAGTTCAGTCCTATCTGTGCCCTGGCTTCCATAATCCCCTCTCTGCAGGTCCAGACAGTATCCCTGTATTCTCCCCAGGTTACATGCCCTTGTATCCACAGCCAGTGGATACAATCCCTCCTTTTCCTCCAGTCTGACCAGCAAGTCCTTGCCAAGCCATGACACTTGATGGCCGGCAATTTAATATGCAAAAAATAAATTCTGTGCAAAAGCAAGTGTTGGTAACTGCTAAATAAGATCTCAGGTAACAGCATACAATCAGGATCTAACCTACGAGCTTGACAGAAAGTACAGTTCAAAAAATAGTTTATTATACAGAACAGGATCTTAAATAAAAAAGATATCCAAGGCTAGCAAAACAGTATGAAATTCAGCTCTACATCCTAGTGCATTATATGAAATGTCAATCAGAACTTCAGTTTCCAGACTAAACCAGGACCTATTTAAATAAAATTGCAGCTCTAAGTACTCATCTGGAAGAGAGGAATTCCAAAAAAGAAGTTAGTAAAACAATGATTTATCAAGAAGGGAGGCTAGGCTGCAGTTCAGGCAGAACTTTCATTCAAAACACAGTGCAATTTGTTTTCCGAAAGACTCACTCCGCGACAGCCAGCCCCTGTCACTAACCTGAAAAAGAGCGGCGTTTTATGTTCAGGTCGTTGGACACACGTACTTCAGTGCACAGTTTCAGCATCAGTAACATAGTAATGATCATGATAATGCTTTGCCATAAAAGAGGGGATTCAAAACGCCTTCCAAACCTAAAAAACAGAAAACAAAATATATGAAACATCTCAAAAATAACAACTGTTGCATTCAATTACTTTCATTCTTTCATCCTAAGCACCTGAAAGAAGGAAAGCCTTAGCTACCCTTTACATAACAGCTATGAAAGGCTGATAAATCACTAGTTAAATCTGGATGCACACGTAGTGCAGTTACAATCCCCTGTTGGAGTAAGATGATTATTAGATAAAACTGCCTGTGGACTGGTCCTAGAAACTCTGAAACCAAGATCTTAACTGTTTCTGAAGGCAGCAGCAAATATATTATTTTGAAACAAAAAGGCTCAGTGAGTAGCTGAATCAATACTAGGAGACCAGAGAGTTATGCTATGCTTTACACTAGTTACTTGTTCTCTCCACATACAGTCTGTAGATCTCACAAAGACACCTTTTACCTTTTTTTTGTTGTTTTTGTTGGTTTTCTTTTTTTTTTTTAATTAAAATCATGAAAACAATTTTGTAGGATTACTATAAGATTTTCTGAAAGAAAAAGACAAAGATAAGGTTTATATCTTGTTTGCTTCTAAATATGAGTGGAAAGACCAGGTCAAAAGAACACAACAAACAGGTCTACAGTTTATTTCCAGTAGGCATCAAGGCTCAAGGAAGAAAGAAGTCTCGAAAGAAACGAGAAGCAAACATGCATGCTTGCCCTCTCTTCTTTCCCCCAAGCAAAAAAATTCTCTTTAGTCTCAGATGACGTACAGTGGGGAGTACTGAGCACAGATATTGCAGAAAAAGAAACTTGGATTGTGGCCAGTCTTTGTTGAAGGGCTTTCTCTTATGTGATTGCAACAGGATCTACCACATGAAAATGAGATCTTCAAGTCAAGAATGGTGACCTTTCAAACTCCTCTTTCCACATTACTTCATGGATTCTTAGCCATCTCCACCAGGACTCACTAGAATGGGTTAGGAGTAACAGGTGGAAGCTCCTTCAGGCTGTGCCACACAGCTCACTAGCCTTCTTGATTCCCTCACAGCACCATTGCTAAGGCCTTTCTCTATGCACACCATGCTGTGAGAGACCTCAACTGCATTGCCACCTGAAGCTATCTATATGTTCAAGGCTTACCTCTGGACAGTTCCTGTTTTACATAACTCTGGCAAAATCCAACTTACTATGCTACTTCAATGACGAAGCTGCTAGTAAAAACTAACACAACCAGAGTACTGTGTCCTGTTCTTGGCTCCCCAGTCCAAGGAAGATAGGGAATTTCTAGAGAAAGTCCAGTGGAGGGCTACAAAGATGAGTAGGGGCCTGGAACATTTTCCTTACAAGGAAAATCTGAGAGACCCAAGACTGCAAGCCTGGAGAACAGACAGAGAAGGGATCTTGGCAACACTTAGAAATATCTGAAGTTCAGGCATCACAAGGATGGGGACACGATTTTTTTCAGCAGTGCCCAGCAATAGGACAAAGGGCAATGTGCACAAAGTGGAACACAAGAAGTTCCACAGAAATACGAGGTAGAACATTGTGAGGGTGACAGAACACTGGAACAAACTTAACAGAGAGGTTCTAGAGCCTCCTTCTCTGGAGGTATTCAAACCCACCTGGATGCCTTCCTGCACAACCTATTCTACAGATCTTCCTTTAGCAGTAATGTTGGACTAGATGACCTCCACAGGTACCTTTTGGTGCATAAGATTCCATGATCAGGGAAGCAATCTACTTGCCAGAAAGCTCTTGCAAAAAAAAAAAAGATCGTAGCTACCCAGACCAAGTGCCTGCCCATGCCTGCCCAAAAGTGTGGTTATTTGGGTCTTTGGCTGCAGTAAGTGCCTAAGCCTGCTGTTGTCCTTGCAGGATGGTAGAGATGTCATCTCTGTGAAGTGTGAGCAGGTTGATTATCTGCTCAGCACAGTGGCAGAGTTTAAGGAGCCTCAGACATTGAAGTGGGGGACAGACTGGCAGAGAAACTCCCTGCCACATCTAAGAGAAAGGCACCATGGTGATACATCCCAAACAGGGGTGGACCCCCTGCCTTGTCATCACTGGGCAAAGAGAGGGGACCTAAGAGATGAGAAGGAGATGAGAAGGATTGAAAGCAGGTCCCCAGTTGGTCGGCAGGAAAATCCCCTTCCCTACCTACCTTGTCTTCCCAGATGGCCTTATGCAATTGATTTGAGGCTCTAGAACTCCAGGGACAAGTAAATGAGGACCACAGAAAGTTCCACCCAGGAGGTTGCCTAAGGCAAGGAGCTTGACTCCACACCTCAAGACTGCCTCCACCAAGAGGGAAAGAGAAGTAATTGTCTTCAGTCAGTCCTTTCCAAGGGGAATGGAGGGCTCCAAACATCAGACATCCTACCCATAGGGAAGAATGCTTCCTCTCTGTGGCCAAGATCAGGAACATTACTACAAGACTTCCTAGTCAGGTTTAACCCTCTGATTACTGACTATTACTGACAGTTCAAGCTGGCAGGAATAAAGCTGCTGAGAGAAGCCCGAGGGCTATTAAAAAGGACTTCAGGGGATCACAGTGGTTAGTCAATGGAGTACAGATGGTGTTCTCCTCTATCCCTTAGGTGGCAGGGAGGGATACCAACAAGATCAGGAAAACCTATCTGGTAAACATATGGCTGAGAGGCTGGTGACACTGCAGCAATTTTGGCTTTTTTTTAACCATGGAGCAGTTTACTCGGCATCTGTCCTCATGAAGCCCACCTAAGTCATATGGGAGTAAAGAATTCTGGCCCACGAGGTGTTGAGTTGCGAAGCCACACTCCATCATATTAAAATATATATATATCACAGCTGCCAAGTGAAGTTCCCTGTAACTGGAAAACGGGAAACACCACTCCCATATTCAAGAAGGCGAGAAAGGAAGACTCAGGGAACTATAGGCCAGTGAGCCTCATCTCTGCACCTGGGAAGAAGTTGGAGTGGTTCCTCCTGGAAAAGATGTTAAAGTACATACAAGGTGTGGAGGTGATCAGGGGCAGCCAGCACAGACTCACCAAGGGCAGACTGTGCCTTACTGATCAGGTGGCCTTCTATGATGGAGTGACAGCATCAGCTATCTGGACTTGCACAAGGTCTTTGACATGGTCCCCCCACCACATCCTTATCTCCAAATTGGACAGGGACAGATATGGTGGATAAGAAATGTGTTGCAAGGCCATTCCTGGACAGGCAGAAGTCCTGGGAGAAGGGTCGACAGCCTTACCTTCATCCACTAAGCGGGTTGCCTTGTCATAGAATGAAATCAGGTTTGTCAAACAGGATCTACCATTCGTAAACCCATGCTGACTGGGCCTGATCCCTTCGCTGACCTTTAATTGGTCCACGATGGCTCCCAAGATTATTCCTGAGTTCCATAACCTTCTCCAGCACTGAGGTGAGACTGATAGGTGTGTAGTTACCAGGATCATCCTTCCAGCTCTTTCTGAAGTCACATTTGCCAGTCTCCAGTCCACCAGGACATCCCCGGTTAGCCATGACTGCTAAAGGATGATGGAGAGTGGCTTGGCAATCACATCCGCCAATGCCCCCAGCACTCAAGGGTGCAATCCATCCGGCCAAATGGACTTGTGAACATCCAGCTTTCAGAGCAGGTCCAAAGTGATTTCATCATGGATTATGCAGGACCTATTCTGTTCCCCATCCCTATCTACCAGCACAGGGAGCTGTGCGCCCAGGGAGCAACTAGTCTTACTATTAAAAACTGAGGCAAAGAAGGCATTAAGCACCTCAGCCTTATCCTGATCCTTGGTCACCAAGTTGCCCCCAGCATCCAAAAAGGGACAGAGATGCTTCCTAGCCCTCCTCTTACTGTTTATTGGCCCTTACCTCAGTGGCCAAGATCAGTTCTTGCTGGACTTTGGCTTTTCTCTTTTTTTCCCTGCACAGCTTCATTACACACTTGTAGCTTGCCCACTCTTCCACAGACCATAAGCTTCCCTTCTGTTCCTGAGTTCCAGCCAAAGGTCTCTGTTCAGCCCATCAGCTCATCTTCTGTGTCTCGGGGATGGTCAGCTCCTGCACCTTTAAAATTACTTCCTTAAAGTATTCCCAGCCTTCCTAGGCTCCCATGCCCTCCAAAACTACCTCCCAAGGGACTCTTTCATGATGAAGACAAAAGAAACACTGAAGCCACAGTGGAGACTAACCAGTCATTGGGAAAATATCTAACTCCATCAGTACATCTTAATCCTACAGCAACAATCCTGTTACTCCAGTTCTGAGCATGTGCAAAACAACAAATGTCAATCGTGCAAAAGAAGCCCAAACTAGAACAAGCATGTTGTATCCTTTCCTAAGGCATCTCTTGCCTCACCTCACAAAGACAATTCCATTTACTGTGACAGCAGAAATCACCAAGCAATAGAAGTTACTACAGGCTTTACCTCTCTGAATCAACATTTTCAGCTCTTCGGGAAGTTAAAAAAAAAACACTAAGCAAGATGGAAAGCACACAGAACACCGCACACCAACACAAGGGCCACAGGAAATAATCCACAGTTGACTTAAAAAAAACAAACAGCCCATGCAGTAACAGAATTTAATCAGCAACGAGCTCAAGAAACAAAGTAGTTTACATTAAGATTTCTTGATATGAATTTCTGCTTGACATTTAAACTTCCAGGACTGTATGGAACACTGAAAACAAGCTTCTCACTGGGGTGATACAAAACCCTATTTTACCTTTACATTTTGCACAGAAGAGTGGTGAATTTTATATCTTGCACTCTGGCATTTATAAAAACCAGGATATCACTCTCAATATCTGAGCAAGACTCCTCTAGTAGGCACTGGTACATAGTGAAGCATGGGTAATGCAATCTCTCAAAGCTGTAGTCGCTCTTAAAATTGGGTTTACAGCATCATCTCTCCCTTCCCATATGGAAAACCTAACCATTCATTTTAGTAATAAAGGTCTTAGGAGTGCCTCCTTTCTACACAGAGTCTTACAGATACAAGTGGACCAACATGTAAGGATAAAGCAACCCATGACATCAGGCCTTGATCCTCAAGTAGCACTGTAGGTGTTACAGCAAAATAAATATGGCTGGGTAAGTTTTGACATGCATCACCGAGTCCAACATCTTCCTATAAACCACCTCCAGTCGCATATTTGTCTCAGTAAATCTGTTAGCAACAGGGAACTTATTTCACAGATTCCAGCACAAAGAGTTTCCAATTTTAACACACTGGAATTAGCTATCAGAATCAGCTTTCCCCTCCAGATGAAATGGTGGAACAACTGGTAGCAGGCAACTTTTGCTATGAAATTACAAAATCCATTGTTCTCAGCTTTTTCCTGACTGTTAGAACTTGCTTCCAGAGATTGCCTTTAGGCAGTAATACTGTGAGAACAGCTCCAGAACTGGAAGGTTTTGTGTTACTTCCTGTTGTTTAGATTTCCCTGATGTTACTGCATGAGGTTTAGGCCACTGACCCCCAGAATCACATCTCAAAACTTTTTGGAAGAATATGATTTAACTGAAAAATATACAGATCATATTGTACTTACTATATGAAGTATGTTATGGAATGCACAATTGAATAAAGTCCAAAAACCCTATGGAAATAGTGGGAAATATAATTACTTTTGGCTGAACTTACTCAAGATACAACTAAGAATGCCTTCTGCTGACTTCTAAGAAATCTGCAGTTCCCCTTCCTTCAACTATCTGATTTTAATACTCAAAGGAACCAAAATGTATCTCATTATAAGCTGTTTCAGAGAAAGAAGAGGGAAATGGGAGTGCAGAGAGAGAACTCAAAGCTCTTCTGCATCCACCACCCTCAACTGATTACACAATTCCCCTCACCTCCTTATACCTGCCCTTGGTCACAGTAATTCAAAGTGAGTCAGCTGGCAGCTGCAGGCCAGATGAACCAAGAAGGCAGGTTTATCTTTGTCACCACTGAATTCAGTGCTACAGCGTGCTTCAAACCCAGCAGCATAGAACAGCTTCACCAGATTGCTAACCACCTCCAACTTCCACAACAGTAAGGCTCTAGCTACCCCTTGGGTATTTTAACAGCTGATCATGAACAAGAAGTCAGAGCTAGCTCTAGCAAATAAATCTGCTAAACAAAAATGGTAATTGTTTTTTCAATCAAAAATGCAGAAAAAAATTGATAGACTTTTTGGAGCTTGTCACGCACTTTCTTATGTATCAGCACTACCAAGGTGTTGAGTTCTGTGCTGTTTCTTTAACTTGACCACAGCGCAGACCCTCTCTAGGCCAAGCAGCCCAGAAACAGAGCAGAGCAAAAAGTCAGAAATGACTATCTGTGGGATCTAGAGAAGACAGATAGGTAAAGCAGCACTGACAAAGGCAAAAGACTAAAGGTACAGCTGATACTGATCATTACAACCAACAGCTACACTAGCAACCCATAAAATCCTAACATAATTATCATAAAAACATAGCTAACTTCACAATGCCCAGCCAGACACAAAAATCTACACTAATCACACTGCAAATGGAGACCTCGTTGTGTTACGCTGTGGGCACAAAACATCTAATTTTCAAAATTATTTTTTTTAATCCTCTTTAAAGAGGCCAAAAAGCTTAGTATACAGTCAACACGTCAGACCTAAAGTTAGTAAGCTCAAACATCCGCTCTTCTTTCTTCTAAATTAAAGCTGTGTGTACATCTTGCAGCTCAGTCCCCCCCTCCCACTGCTATTCCACAAAGTGATGGCATTAAACTCATGGTTGGAAGAGAATGAGGCTAAAGATGCAAAAGCAAAAATCTCTTCCAAAAGAAAGTTTTGAGCTACTGTGAAATACAGAAGCCTGAAAAGAGGTTTTAGTAGACAGCGTGTTACTGTCATCATCAGCAAATTTAAGTTCCTTGAGCACACCCCAAAACTAAAGGTTTACATGTGAAAAAGAAAAAGAAGAAGCAGTGCATCGGCATTTTCTATCTTTAAACATTGCTTACAATTGCAAATAATAGAGAAGGAAAAAAGAGGCAACTGGAAACAAGACTGTTATCCTGGCTCTGGGCAGTCCCTTGTTGGTTGGGTACCATCACAGTGCTACTATTGCACTGCAGTGGCTGCAACAGTGTGTCTAAATATCTTTTCAGAGAGAAGTCAAATTTCATCCACCACACACCAGATAATTAAAGAAGAAAGTTAAGTACGGTTTTAAATACATGTGGAATCCGCCTGTTTACAAATAGGAAAAGAGGGAATTGCCCCACGTGTGAGGTGAACAAAGCAGAGCAGAGCCACAGGGAAAAGGTAGGGTTGGATGCCTGGACATCTGTTGTGCCTGACAGATACAGAAAGATCAGCTCTACCTGAGAGTGAAAACACAAAGGAAACGCAGTCTAAAAGGCAGGAACTATCTATCTATGTCTTTCCACTGTTTGTGTCTAAAACACAGAACATCTGACTTTGACCCTCAAATTCAATTGGAAAAAATATCACATTAAGGAAAAATCTGGAAGAAATACCAGAAATGATCACTGACTTACAGAAACATTCTTGAAGTTAAATAAATACATAAACTGCCATTAAAGGAAATAACCATGGCCTGCAAAGCAACACTGTTAGAACTCGAAAGTTTTTAAGGCCTACACTTCAAGTACTTAAGGGGGGAGAGGAAGTTGTAATGGCACAAACCATATCCATAACCACCAAGAGCAACAACGTGAAGCTAACATCAACTGAAAAAAAATCACAGACAAATATCAATAAAGATTTCAAAAGTGAGATCTAGATGAAGGTCTGGACTGGTCTGATAGAGGAAGAGACCTGTCACATCAAGCTACTGGTCAGACAGGGGAAACTTTATAATGCAAAACAAAACAAGTTGTAGGAACAGCTCTGTTCTAGCACAAGAACAGGCGTATCTAGGTTTAAGTTAATGGAATATTCAATCAAAAGTTCCTGTTACCCTCCAATGACTCTTAGGTATACTGCTTACATCAAATTATCCAGAGTGCTACACGTCAAATAAGTAAGGCACATGCCATCAGCTATAGATGACATTAAGCAACACAAAAATTGCACTGTGAAGTGGGTCTACCAGCACATTTTAAACACGTCCACATAAATTAGAGGCTTTTGTTCTGCTACCTTATTCTATTCCTCTTACTTTTACTCACTGTGGACCAGTAGAGATACCTAGTCTTTACAGAGAAGCTCAATATTCTCTTAGTGAACAATGAACTGTCATTACACAAATCTTTTTCTTCCAACAAGGGCAGAGAGTGGTTTGTGCAGGCTCATGCCTGTCACAGAAGTGGCTGCACCACAAGCCAGCAGTACCTCTCACACTGCCACACAGCCAAGCAAAACTCCTGCTCCTGCCTGTGCATGTGCTGCACGAAGCCATTCGGCGTCAACAACAAGCCCTGATACGACCAGAGCTGCTTACACAGACCTAGCATGTGTCAAGGATATAATTAGTAGCTTAGACACGCACAGGATATATATATATATATTTAATTAGTCAATATAACTACACATTCCAAAAGAAGGATGTAAGGTTGATATAAAACGTAACTTTTTCATCATCTATAGTACTTACTCTTCTGCATATCTCTTAGTTACACGTACCTATAACCAGCCAACTGAACCAGCCAACTGAAAATAAGTTTCTTCAGTTCCCTCAAGTTCACTCAACAGATGCACTCTCCTGGGTTACCCAGAAACTGCCAGCAACTCCACTCAGGTGCAAATTTCAAAACTCATTTCCCCCACTCCTGCCAGCTCCTCTACCTTCTTTTTGCCCTGTGTTGCTTTCACAAACTCCTGTCCTACGCACTTCTCTTGCACACGCTTTCTTCTCAAGATAACACAGCTCTAATGTTAACAACTAGCTCTGATGTAGCAATGTTTCCTCAGTTCAGCTGCTAGTTGTAGTCCCAGCAGGGGGTCCCCAGTGTTTTCTGCTCCAGCACAGTGCTTACATGCTGTATTTTGCTGAAGATTACTCGAGGAAGACACAATTCAAAGTCTGCGAAGCTTTAAACAGAGATGGAGCCAACAGCAGGAAGCAGCCTGTTGCCTGCCAGTTCATTACATTCTACAGAGCAGCACATTACAGTCAAAGTGTTCTTAGAATACCTGTTCTTTTCACAGCCATTTCCAAGGCTTTTCCATCTTCGGGTTCTGAAACACATTCCCACTGTTGTATCATTCCCCTACTAGAGGTAATGATATATACCTATATGTATGTATTTATATATGCATTTATACGTGTGTATATATAGGTATATATCATTATATGTGTATATGGAGGTGTATACAGCGATATGTGCATCATTCCCCAATACTAGCAGTAATGAGGAACATATAAGTAAGTGAAGGTTACCCACAGAAGCCACGCTCTAACAAAGTTTCCCCTGCTCAGCAGCACAGACCCTAGCCGTGGAAACAAACACGCCCTTCGATGTTGGGGGTCACTGCTGAATGCAGCAACAACGTGCTGTGCAAATACCTCCCCCACCGTTTACCTGCTTACCAAAAATAGGGCTGTGCAGCTGCACACGGAGCTCTGGAAGCGGACGGAGCTCCTTGAAGCCAGCTGGCACCTTGTTAAAACGCTCAGACGTCCGGCAAGCAGCCCAGTGGTTTTAACACCACCTGGATGCTAAGGCGTGCGCGCAGAACCGGGGCCTTCGCTCACAGAGCGGAGCTTCGAGGGCAAGGGAGACACAAACCACAACCAAATAGGCTTCAAACGAGCCTATTTACCAGCGGCTGACACGGGAACGCCGGGGCACCGGGCCAGGGCTCCGCTGAGGGCAGCAGGAGCGCCGTGCGCCCGCATCCTCTGAGCCGAGCGGCGGCACGCCGGGCCCCTCGGGGGACGGGAAGGAGCGCGGCAGGGCCGTCGCTTCCCCGGCCGCTCTAACGGAGAGCCGGGCAGCCGGCAGCAGGGAGGAGCCGCTCACCAGAACAGTATCCGCAGGATGTTGGCGACCAGCAGCACCAGGCACACGTAGGTGGAGAAGCCCTCGGCGTTCTGCGTCCGCCTGATGTCGCGGTACTGGGGCACGTAGGGCACCACGCCGCCGAACACCATGGCCGCCGCCGCGCCCCACGATACCAGCTGCCGCATCGGGCCCAGCAGCCACGCCAGGCCGGCCGCCTCCATGCCGGGCGGCGCCGGGAACGGGGCAGCGCCGCGCCGCGCCTCCTCCGCCGAGCTTCAGGCGGGCGGAGCGGCCGCGCCCCGCCTCGGCCGGCCGGGACCTGCGGGCAGGCGGGACGGTCAGCGGCCGCTCGGGCAGCGGGGACGGAGCGCGAAGAGGGAAGGGGAGGGGAGGCGGGAGAGCGGGCAAAGAGCCGCGGCCCCGCAGCAGCTGAGCGCGCCGTCGGGCGGGAGCCCCGCGCGGCACCAGCCGGCCACGCCCCGCCCCGCCCCTCCTCCCCTC
>JAPSGF010000086.1:1525326-1547897 GCA_035772895.1 Perdix hodgsoniae
GACACGGCAGAGCGCGGACACGGCAGAGCGCGGACACGGCAGAGCGCAGCCCGGCAGGCAGCAGCGCAGGACGGCCGCCCCGCTCTCACGTCGCAGCAGTGACGCCAGCAACTCGGCAAAGCAAAAAGCAGCCGAGCCGCCCGCGTTTGTCCCGCGCAACTTGGCAGCGCTCCTCCCGCTCTGACGTCCCTCGGCGCGGCGGCCTCCCGACGGGCTCGGATTCGCGGCGTTCCGCCGGGGAGCCGCCCGATCTCGCGGCGCTTCCGCGGCGGCGCCGGTTCGAGTTGGCGTCCCGTCGGGCGGGGCGGCCTCCGTCCCTCGCCGCCTCGCGACCCGCCCGTCCGCGGCGGTGATGGCGGCCGGGGAGCCGCCGGGCGCCGAGCGCCTCTCGCAGCTGGTGAGCTCGGGCTTCGCTCTGCTGCCGGCGGGGCTCGGGGGCTCCGCGGCTCGGCGCTGTGGGAGCTTTGCTGTCGGCCGGGTGGGAGGCAGAGGGTGGCGGGCGCTGCCGGGAGGGTGAGGAGCGGTCTCCCTGTTTGTCTTTTCGCAGGCGGAAAATCTGCTGTATCAGCTGCAGGAGAACTTTCAAGCTCTGACGGAAAGGATGACGCTGAGAGATATCCTTAAATAATAATAAATCGAGGTTATCGCTCCTGCGACAGAAGTTCTGTAACTGCAGGAGCCTCCTCACGTTTGGTTCTGCTTTCCCTGCTGTGCGCTGCCAACAGATGCAGAGAGGTTTTTTTTTGCTTACTTACATCAAAGCGTTTCTTTTTTCTTCCTTCCTTCCTTCCTTCCTTCCTTCCTTCCTTCCTTCCTTCCTTCCTTCCTTCCTTCTTCCTGCTTTTTTCTTTCTTTTTTTTCCTCCTGCTTTTTTCTTCTATTCCCTAATCTTCAAATTAAGACGTAATGACTGACACATGATATAAGGTCAGCTGGAGTGGCTCCCAACACCGCTTTTATTTTCTTTTTCTTTTTTCCTTTACTTAAAAGGAAAGCCTAAGAAAGGTTTTACCAACAGCACCATGAATCCCACTGGTTTCTGTGCAGCAGTGCTAGATTTCAAGTAAAGCAAGCAAGTGGACCTGTTCTGAAGGCACGTTTAAAAGTGCCCCTTGAACTGGCATATCCCTAGATATGCTCATTCAACATGTTATATGTTAGAATATGTTAGAAACGACTCTTTGAGGCCCCTGAGCGTGGGAAGGGGAGCCCGCAAATGAAAGTAAGGCTCTAAGCCTCGGTTCTTGTTAGGTGTGGTTAACAGGAGCTCTCCCTGCTTTCTGAAACTGCACAACTGCCACATTCTGCATTTTCTTCTGACACACGCACATCCCCACTTTCAGGAATTTGCTCCCTCGGAGATAATTAATGCTAAAAAATTGATGTTTATCAGCAGTTACATTCTGATTGCGTTTGGATTATATATGTTGACCAAGTGGTATTGCCTAAAATAGTGCTTTGAACAGAGACAGTATTTTACACTGAAAATAGTCCAGTACACTCATGGGCAGGTAGGAAACCATTTGAAAATATTTGGAACTTGAATGTGTCTGTGTTGCAAGAGAAATTAGGATTGCCTTATAATACAATCTTGTGCTACAACTGGAAGATTCATATTGCATTAGTGTTGAGCATGATTAAGTAAAGGGCTGAGGCATCTGAAAGAAAGCTTTGTATTTTTCTCACAGAAGAAAAGAGATAACAATTCTTACTTATAAATGTTCTCTTTAACTTTTTACTGGAAGAAATGGGTGAGCGCATCAGTGACCTTGAGAAGCACGTTGCTGACCTAATGGCAGAGGCTGGGATAGAGAATGCTGATGATGGATTGAGAGTAAAAAAAACCTTTCAGTTTTCTTGTTTGTTTGTGTTGCCACTTAGTTTAGAAGAAAATAGAAAATAGAATATTTTTTATCATACCTTGCTTTACTTTGATTTCTATATACACTGAGGATTTATTTTAGATATTTTATATCTTAAATAACTTAGGTTGGGTTTATTTTTGCTAAGAGCCAAAAAATGCTACCACTTCCTCAGAGGAGCCAGAACTAGAGCTTACCACATCTGTTCCAGCTGTCTCACAAATCGGAGGGGTTGTGCAAACTAAATATGTAAACGGGCTGCATATTTGTAAGATAGAGGATTCTCTCTGCTCTAAGTTTATGTACATCACTTTTAAAAACTGCTACAGCTTCCTATTGTGGCTCAGAACACACCTCATAAACACCTTTGCCCAGGCCAGAGCTGTGATTCATCCTTGCGGCAGTAAGGTGCGGGGTGGAAGTGGCAAGTATTGCTAGGAGATATAAGCAGTGATATAAAAATCATGGGACGCTAAGGTAGCCTGCATGATTTTACATCACTGTATGTTGCAAATGATCCCACAGATGCTGTCAATATTTATTACACATCATAAGGTAGGTGCTTGTGTTTCCTTCTTGCTGTTCTTGCAAGCTTTCCTTGCTTAAACTGACTGAGACTGCTTACTCAGCAAAAGACAGGAATGTTTCTAATTATGCTGAAGTAATTTAGGTGTCTGTTCATTCTGTTCTTTTCCTGAGGATAAGCTATGTCATTATTTTTTACAAAAATAGAAAGCAATCTGTAGAAAGTGTATTAAAGTGTATAGAGATCTTCATATTTTATGCTGAATCACATCCACGCATAGTTTAACCACTAACCTACTTATTCACTGTTTCTTTACAGCACTGAAATAAGCACATGAGTGAGAAAGATAAAGGAAGAGCAGCTCTGCACTGGCTCTGGAGTGTGCCATCGTTTACAGTCACTGTCACAAAAAGCATCAGTGAAAACAAATACGCTTGCATCACGTCGTGATAGAATCTCCATTTTTCTTTTCCTTTGAATTATTGTCCCAGGAAAGGAGTAGAAAGCTGGGTTTATTCATGTAAATGGGACACTATTTCCTATAATTGGGAATAAACCATTAATCTCAGGGGAGGAAAAAAAAAAAGGATAAAAAACTCTCCAATGTAATAGTGAGCTTACCCAGTCATAAGCTTTTTCAATGTAAAAAGTGTATTTTATTTCATATTACTAATATTAAAATCTCTGTCACGCTTCTTTGTCACCTTTTCATGTCTTCTCAGAATACCTGTGGCAGTGCTTTTGCAGTTGTGTGTGCCATTTTGATGCTGTTTAAATTTTCTGCATTAGAACATTCATCTATCCCTGTTGGAAATATATCATACCTAATTTATTTGGTGTTATTATAAAAACGCCTTTGCAAAGCTTTTATGAATAGGTCCACTGAACATAAACAACTTTAAGCTAAAATAATGATAGTACTTCCACAGAATAGTTATTTCTATGGTAGTAGAATCCCAGAGAATCTTGTGTTTGAAGAGACCTCTAAATATCCAACCTTCTGAATATTCCAACCCCCTCCCATGGGGAGGTACACTTCCCACCATGTCAAGTTGCACACAGCCCCATCCAACCCCAGCCTTTAGCACTTCCAGGGATGGGATATCCACAGCTTCTCTGGGCCTGTGCCAGTGCCTCACCACCCTCTGAGTAAAGATTTTCTTCACAATATCTGACCTAAATCTGCCCTCTTTCTTTTAGCTTAAAGCCCATTGTCCTACGGCCAGAATCCCTGATAAAGAGTCCCTCCCCAGCTTTCTTGTAGAGGTCCACATAGGACCTCAGTAGGGGACAAACAGCCCCCATCATGCTGGATACCCCTTTGTCAATGCAGCCCAGGATCCCATTGGCCTTTGGGGCTGCAAGCACGTGCTCAGTTTTTCATTCAAGACCCCCAAGACCTCCATAGGGCTGCTCTCGCTCCAATGATCACCAAGCCAGTATTCATTTTTGGAATTGCCCTGACTCAGGTGAAATAAAATGAGTAAGATTTGAGAGGTTGATAAATTTATCCTAGCTAAAAGGACATTGCAATGAACTAAAAGCTAACGATCAGTGGTTGTTTGTATACACCAAAAAAACCCTAAACCCATCACTTTAGGCAGGGAATATTTTGGTAGGAACTCAGGAACTCTCTCTTTCAACGTATGCAGAAATTGAAGAGCTATCAGCTAAATAGAGCACCTCAGCTAATGAAATATATGTTTTTAAAACTGGCATTCGTTAATGCTTAGTGTCTACTACAACTTACTCCACCCACATCAAAATATAATTGTAATCAGTGCTTTAAGCAGTGTGGATATGCAAGCACTGTCAAACTGGGAAGAGAAGTTGGCTGCTTTTCAGACAAATTGATTGACAAGAACCTCGTGAAGTTCAAAGACAAGTGCCAGATCTTACCTTGAGGACAATAAGCTTGTGCCACAGCTCAGCTGAGAGGAGTTGGCTGACTGGCAAGTAGGTTTGCAGGAAAAGGGGGGAGACCAGACACAAGGGAGAGGCACAGGAAATTCCAGCTGGAACACTTTCCAGCTGTGAGGGCATTCAAGCAGCAGAAATGCCTCTCCAGAAAGGCCGAGGAATCTCAATCCATATAGCTATTAGCTCAAAGGCTTAGGCAAGCCAAGCATGACCTACCTCAACTGAAAGACTAGACCAGGCTTTAAGCCGTGCCTTCCACCATAAACCAAAAACTGGGAACACGCCGTGTGCTTTATTCACTCATAGTCATCCTTTGCACCTTCTGAATCCTCTAAAATTTAGTAACAAAGTGCATTCTACTTCCGCTTTAACTGATTAGACATACAAAGGTAAGGCCTGTACTGTACTAAATACAGACTAATCCTGTTATGCACTGCACTGTGTTCAGTGATGCACCCGATGCAGTTTCTAAAATTATTTCAGAAGCAACCTCTTCCAGACGCTGACATCCACATGTTGGAATGGTGTATGTCGTTATCACCAGCACATGCATGCTTAACGTGCAACAACTCGCTACATAAATCACAGTGATCCAGATCACACTGCACATCAGTGCTGGGAAGATATTAAGCAAAAAAACTTTGTTCTTACAGAATAGGCAAGTAAGTAGTTAATGAATTGCATGTGCTCAATTGGTAATAGTTTTTTTAACCAGTTGATTAGTTTCATGGAAGTAACTATAAAAATAACTAGACTTCGATGTCAAATCAAGGAATTGAATTACAAGGCTGCTCTGAAAGTAACGCCTTGTTTCATTACGTTGGCACACGATGCCAGAGGTGGATGTTGGTGGTATGGCAGTAGAAGTTGAACCTTTCTACCTTTCTGCCAATATTCCATTATGTTTTGTTGCTGTGTGACAGGTGGCAGCAGAGGGACAGTCTGACAAAAAGCACCTGACGTGGAGGTGCAGATGAAGCAAAGGTGTATCACTGAATTCCTCCATGTGGAAAAAAATGGCATCGACTGACATTCATGGATGTTTGCTGAATGTTTCTGGACACCAAACAATGGATGTGAGCATGGTGAGGCAGCGGGTGGTGTTTTGGCAGTGGTGACAGCAACATGAATGACTGCCATGTTCTGGATGGCCATGCACAACTGTTACACCACAAAACAAAGTGTGACAATCAGCTCATCCACACAAACTGGCAAATTATAACCAGAGAATTGTGTACAGAACTGAACATTAGCTTCGGTACGCTGGAAACTATGGTAACTATGGTGGAACACTGCAAAGTTTGCACCAGGTGGATCCCACAAATGTTCAACACAGGAACAGAAAGAATACTGTATGCAAGTTTGTCAGCACCGACTGAACCAAGGCTGAAAGTGACACTTTCCTCCATTGCATCATTACCTGTGATGAGACGTGGTGTCACCAACTGTGAGTTGCAGTCAACACAGCAGTCCATGGGATGGCTAGATGTGAATTCCCCTTCAGGAAAAATTTCAAGACATGGTACTCAGTAAGTAAAGTGGTGGGCAGCCTTTTGAGGTAGGAAAATGGGGATCCTTCTGGATTTCCTGGAACATGGACAAACCATCAATTCTGACCACTACATCGTGATGTTAAGCTGAAGGCTCAAATCTCCAGTCAAGAGGACAATCTCCCTCTCGTAACAGAGTAACTCCAAGCCCCACACCACTTTGAAGATCATGGAGCACACTGCCAATCTTGGCTGGACTGTGCTGCCATACCCACCATACAGTCCCATTTTAGTGCCTTCTGATTTCCATTTTGTCCGATGAAAGATGGACTGCATGGGCAATATTTTCCTAGCAACAACACCATGAAAGCAGCTTCTGTTCAGGATACTCGGTCTTGTGACAAACTGGACTTAAAAAACAGGTACCTCCTTATGCACAGTCTGACCTGCTTTTTGTTAATTCTGTAAACGTGCACGTATCAGTTAGAAAACAAACAAAAAACAACATCAAAAACAAATAAACCAACACTGGGTCCACTACTGCAAAGCAGACATCACCAGAAATGCATGAAACTTCAAAAGCCATACAAATACAGCACCAATCCAAGTCTCATGAGCATATTAACATTTTGCTCTGCCATTTGATAAATTGGAGCTCACGCTACAGGAAGAAGTTTACCCTTTCTGTAAGCATCGACTGTGCAGGCAGCTCCAGAACTGCTATTACCTTTTGGAACGACTCTGTCTACTACAAAGTATTTCAAACTAAATAATCACCATGAAAAATAAATTCCATCATCACACCCAATTGGATTTGCTAAAAGTGAGGTGTGAATCACAGACGTTTTAATTTAGTTTTCTTAAATATTAATACATACACCTTCATCAATTCCTATTTCTTACTGTATACAAAGACCAAGATGCTATGCAAGAAAATTGAGAAAAAAAAGTTAAAACCCTTTCTCTACAAGCTTATGATTTTGCATCTAATAACATCTATTTTCATTCCCAACTTTAAAGAACATTAAGGCAAATAAGTGGAACTTGATCCATTCTTTATTAAGGAAAAAAAAAAAAAAAAAACTAAACTAAAAAAAACCCCTATATTGTAGTTTTCCCAGATTTTTGTGTAACAAAATATCTTAGTTTCAGCTGGGACAGAATTGTTTTCTTCAGCGTGCTTGGGATGATGCTGGGTTTTGGTTCTAGGAGAAAAACAGTGTCAATATCACACCGACACTTATAGCTGCTGCTAAGCAGTGTTGCAGTGTTTTTGTTTTTTTCTTTCCTTAATTCTCTCTGCCCTCCTATTGGGAATGACTGGAAATAACCGTGGGGTACAATCCCTGCTGGATTAAACCACAAAACAGAAGTAAACAGGCAGCTGAAATGTTTTTCTACAAACAGGCTTTTTTTTGTACAAAAATACATCATACCAAAATAACAACTGAAAGTCTTAAAGAACAACAACAAAAAAGCCCAGAACACCACTGCAGTCATACAGTTTGAGGCTTTGTGTCCTTTCCTTTTCCAAATGGAAATCAAAGTTTAAAATAATTAACAACACACTCAACATCAAAAGACTGTTTATTTCTTTTTTAATATACACATGTATGTACACACATACAGAAAAATAAATTTAAGTGGAGAAAGGGTTAAAAAAGAAAAGCACAGCCCCAACAAAATGTCAGTATCTGTATTTAGTAGAATAATCTTTTGGTGATACCACTAAACCTCGACCTTTGCGGGCTCCTCTGTAAACAGTTTCTATAATGTCAATCATTTCTTGTTTATCTTCCATTGCCCAGTTGATCTTGTTGTTATTACCTGTACCTAAATCAATCATGATGTGTTTGTTCCTTTAAAGGGAGAAAACAGACAGGTTAATAGCATAATAATAGTTTAAAAAATAAAAATAAAAATCCACCCCTCCAAAAAAACCCTCCAAAGTTCATCAATCCCCCCACCTCCTTCAAGAATGCTTTGTAGGCTTCAAAATAAATCTTTAAAAATAAAAAGGTTTGCAAAGAAGCCCCAAAGAAGAAAGAAAGCACTTTATCACCTTCCAGCTGATTTTTTATTGCCTGTTCCTAAAGCTCAACCAAGACTGCAAACAGTGCTTCCACATCAAGACTGCTATTCAGTGCAATCATTCTTCATCATAATCCACGTTACCTGCATTTATTTCCCAGGACTGAGTAATGTGAGAATTCCACAGCTGTCATTAGTACCTTATATCTTAAAAGATGTCACAACTCCAAAAAGCTTTTAATGCTTTTGGTATACCATTAGAGAAAGTTTGGCTGCTGGATTAGTGCAACATTTTATACACGGATTTTTGACTTATAACTTAAACTGAGAGATAACAAAAGCAGTTTTCACTATCACTAATTTGTGCTTTATTATCAAAATAGTGTTACTATGCTAAATTGCCCTGCAAAACAAAGCATTTTCTTATTTAGACATAGAATAACAGAAAGGTTTGGGCTGGAGGATCATCCAGTTCCAACCCCCTTGCTGTGGGCAGGGCTGCTTACCCCTAGATCAGGTTGCCCCAAACTGCATCCAGCCCAATCTCAAACACCTCCAGGGATGGTGCACCCACAACTCTGATAAAGCAGCACCTCACCACTCTCTGAGTAAAGAATTTCCTTCTAACATCTCATCTAAATCTACTACTTTATTTTAAATTTATTACCCCTTGTCCTGTCGTTACACTCCCTGGTAAGAGTTTACACTTTTCTAGAACAACGGATACGTAACCACCAGTATACTGATAGGGATCTGTAGCTCTACTGAGACACTGTACTAAAACACATTCAGTTGAATTATATTCTAGAACCACCGCATACCTGAAGAAAAACATGACTGTGCAGGGATCATACAACTCATACATCTTGTTGAAGTCCGGTACTTCAGTGATATCCACAAGATAAATAACAGCAAAGTTTTTTACCTAAGGAGAAGGAAAAAGAAAATACAAAAACAATATATCAAACGTGCAACTCGTGGACCACATGCAGCCACTTGTAATGCAGAAAGGGACAGCTCATAATGAAGCCCATGTCCTGCCCTGCACTACCATGGCAGAGTCTCTTGCCAGCTAGGAGGCCTAGCCATGCACAAATCGCTCAGCATCAACCAAACAGTGGTGTGGCACTCTCCTTTCATAGTTCTTGTCTTAAATACTGAAAGAAAATAGCTTCACATTCTTGTTTTCTACCTAGAGCCATTCACAGCCATTTCAATTTCACATGAAAGATATCAAAGAAACTTAAGAGGATGTTCAAAATGAACAGTTCTACTAAGAACCGACTGGTGTTCCTCTCTGGTTAGCCTTAGAGAGAAAAAGGTGGGTTTCAAAAAGTAATCTGAAGTTTCCATTTTAGAAACGAGAATCAGAGTTCAGGAATGCTTTAGCTTACCTTCTGAAACTTAGGTACCTCATTCAAGTCTTAGCCAAGTTATTTACGAAACTCATTTCAAAGGGCTGTTTCACTCAAATCACCTTTGTACACACACAGGTTACCACCACAATCCAAATCTCTTGGACATTAACTGAATCCTTCTTCTCTCCTACACATGAATAAAAGCAAGCAAGCTACTCATCTAAAGAAGTGGAACTATGACAGGGTAGCTTGCCCCAAGCTTTGTACGATGTCCTCAGAGCTAGAGAGAGAGAGGACTGTTCACTCTGAATTCAAAACTGTGGAAATTTTATTATTTTCCCCCTGCTTTCTTCTTTCAAATTTACTTCTTGTTTTCAATTCTAACAAGAAGAGAACCAAGACCACAATGAAGATACTCTTCTACAGCGGTCACCACTCTGAAACCACTTAGCTCTAGAAAGTACACTGTATTGTTCTGTGTTTGGATGCTGACTGCTGCATTTGCCCATGACATGGGATGACATGGGCCTTAGCATGCAATTATCCTGCAGGCCTAAGATTTAGGTCTAATAAAATAAAGATGGGGTGCTGAAGAAGCCCAACAGTGGCCATACCTACTGTTCAGCAGCACGGCAGACAGGGCAGACTCGTCACCAAGAAGCAATTCCTTTCAACACCGTCTACAGTACTCATGCAGATGTCTCCGTACACAGCAGCAACCAGTTTCACAGCCTGAAGGAGCACTTACTTTCTTATCTATCATCATAATACTGGAGCCCCCGAGCTGCCTTTACTGAGAGCCAAGTGTGTTTTGTAAGGTTTGTTTAGCTTCGGCTACACCGTAGGCAAAAGCAATTCCAGTACTGCTGAATTCAGGCTGGCACGGTGTTACGATCAGGAAGATTCACGCACTGGAAGGGTGATACAGGAGTGTAACAGCACAGGGACTAGTGTGGATGGAATGGTGTTTCAAAGGAAAAGTGCTCACCTGTCTCCAAAGATCTAGGCTCACAGGAAAGACTGTGCAAGGGACGGATCTCCAACCAGGTTCCAAGTATTCTGTAGGTTTAGGTGTTTTTCTCTTCTCCCATGTAAATTTAACATTACTCTGATAAATGCATTGCTCACAACTAACAATTTTATTACTGCTAACAGTTTGCTCAGGCATTTATCGAGACAAAGACTAACAGAAGGAAGAAGCCTGCCTCAAAGCCTGAGGTGCCTCTGCAGAACTGCTTCTAAGTTCTACAGACTGAAAAAGAAACAGTTAACAAGTAAGCCCTTAGAACTGAGTAAGGCAGCCAGACCAGCTCCCTGCTGCATAACTACCACAACTAAGAAAAAGCAACAGGTGACAGTGGAGGGTGATTCTCTTCTGAGGGGTAGAGAGCCATTTGTCTTCCTGACCCACTACCTAAGAGGTCTGCTGTTTGCCAGGGGCCTGCATCAAGGATTTGATAGGGAGGTTTCATATCTTGTACAACACCAGCGAGGCAGCTGTGAGCACCCTGAAGAGTAGTGGTGGGACTAGAAGGACCTAGAAGCAGCACTGGAGGACTTAGGAGCACAGGTAGCCTTTTCATCAGTCTTCCTTGTTAAAGGGATGGGGAAGGAAAGGGTTAATAGAACTGAGAAAAAAATCAACACATGGGCTACTTAATGCCATGGAACAAGCTTTGAGAAGTTGGTCTTCTGGGGTTCATTCATCCTCAGAAGGGAGAACACCATCTCTGGCAATTAACTTTCCATTTCAGTCAGGAGCATTTGTCAGGAAGGGGATCCTCAACCCATCCCACTTTGAGGCTGACAGCAGTAATGGATGCCCTGGGCCTGGAGCCAGATCACAGGCCAGCAAAACAGCACCTGAGGTGCAAGACAAGGGAACCCCCAATTGCTAAATCAGCCTCAATGGGAGTCCAGCTCAAATGTCTGTAACGCTAACGCACAGAGCATGGGGAACAAACATGCCTACAGAGCGTGTATATATATATATATATACACATACATACACACACACACACTTTATATATATATACAAAAAAAATAATGTCATGGAAAGTACAGCAAGAATAGCAGGGTGACAAAGACTTTGGCTGCAGCAAATGAGGACGACCCCAGATGCAACAGCCATGGATGTAGAAATGAAGGAAGAAAGTTTGCTTACCTCTGGAAGGCCTTAGGTAGGCAGGCTCCCCTGGGTTGGCCCTGCCTTCCTACCAGATGCTCAATCAGTGTGTCAAGTTGTGATTTAGCATTTCCACTACACTGGGCTATGATGTCATTGGCATCATTGAGATGTGGTGGGATGGCTCTCATGATGGGAATGTCAGAATAGATGGGTATAAACACCTTAGGAAAGACAGGCAGAGAAGAAAGGGAGGGTGCCAACCTCTACATCAACAACCAGCTGGAGTGAAGGCAAGGGAAGGAAACATCATAGTGGGGGTCTGCTATAGGCAGCCTGACCAGGAAGACTGAGTGGATGAGGCCCTCTATAAAAAGACAGGAATGGCTTTGCATTCACAAAACATGGTCCTCATGGGATACTTCAGCAACCCTGATATCTGTTAGAAGGACAACACAGCAGGGCATCAGAAATCAAACAAGTTCCTGGAATGCATTGACAATGATTTCCTCTTCCAAGTGGTAAAGAAAACACCAACACCACAAGAAAAGGTGCTACATTGAAACTTGCCCTCACCAGCAAGGAGGGGCTGGTGAGTAATGTGAAGCTCAATGGCAGCCTTGGCTGCAGAATTCATGAAATGGTGGAGTTCAAGATCCCTAGGGCTTCAAAGAGGATGTGCAGCAAGGTTGCTGCTCTGGACTTCCACTTCTTCTGCTTGGGACAGTGACATGGGATAAAGCCCGGGAGAGAAGAGGGGTCCAAGAAAGCTGATCAGTATTCAAGGACTGTACCCTGCAAGTCCAGAACAGTGTATCCAAAGGAAGAGGGACAAGAACACCAGCAGGCCTCTGTGGATGAACAAGGGACTCCTGGACTTAATTGGGTGCCAAAAAAAAAAAAAAAGTCTATAGGGAGTGGAAGCAAGAATGGGTTACCTGAGATGACTACAAAGAGGTTGTTTGAGCAGCCAGAGATAGGTCAGGAAAGCTAAAACCCAGACAGAATTAAATCTAGCCAGGGACATAAAGGAGAAGAGTAAGGTTTTCTACAGGTATATCAACAATAAAAGGAAGGCTACAAAGATGTGGGCCCTCTCTGGAAGGCAACTGGAGATCTGGTCACGAGGGATATGGAGAAAGGTAGTCAATGACTTCTCTACCTCAGTTTTCATCATCAGCTGCATTGCCCAAGTTGCAGAAAGCAAAGGTAAGAACTGTGAGAAGGAAAATCTGCCCACTGTAAGTGTAGATCAGGTATGAGATCATCTAAAGGACTTGAAGGTGCACTATGCAATTATGGGACCCAATAAGATCCGTCTATGGCTTCTGAGGGAACTGGCAGATGATGTTGCCAAGCCACTATCCATCGTATTTGAAAGGTCGTGGCAGTCTGGTGAAGTTCCCACTGACTGGAGAAGGAGAAACACCTCCTCCATTTTCAAGAAGGGAAATAAAGAAGATCCAGACAACTACAGGCCAGTCAGTCTCACCTCTGTTCCTGGCAAAAACCTACTAAGGTACGTGGAAAATAAAGATGAGGTGATTGGTGGTAACCAACACGGCTTCATCAAGGACAAATCATGCTTGACAACCTTGGTGGCCTTTTGTGATGGAGCTACAGCACCAGTGGATGAAGGAAGAGCAACTGACGTCATCTACCTGGACCTGTGCAAAGCATTTGATGCTGTCCTGCATAACATCCTGGTCACCAAATTGGAGAAAAATGGATTTGATGGATGGACCACTCACTTTGGACCCCTGTGGGTCCTTTCCCAGCCGGGGATGTCCTGTGATTTTACGTGCTCCTATTGTGAAGCTCACAGCAATCCTACTGTCCAGCACTGCCTCTGTCTGAACGCTGACATCCACAAAACGACCCAGCGTGAACAGTTCTGGGCTCAGAGCTCGCAGGGCTTCGCAGCACATCAAACTCCACAAAGACCAGGGCAAGCAAAGGCTTCGGGAGATGCCCGTGAAGCCGCACCAAACGGCTTTCCCGCGAGCTCACGCCTCCAGAAGCCCGGTGAGGGCCCGCCTCGCGCCGCACCCGGCGCTCGGTACGCGCAGAGGGCATCCCCTCGTCCCAGCCTTACCTTCTCGGCGATGCTGTACAGAACCTCGTCCATTTTCATGCACGTCGGATCCCAGTCGTGCCCGAAGCGGATGACCACCACTCGATCCTCCTCCGACAGGATGGCCTGGTCCACCTGCCAGCCGTTGTGGAGGTGAGGCAGCATGTACGACATCCCGGCGGGCGGGCGTGCGGCGGCGGCCTGCGGGGCGATAAGAAGCGGCCGGCGGCTGAGAGCTCGACCGGCCCGCACGCTCCGGCCGCCGCCCCACCCGCGCCGGTACCCCGCAGCCCCCGGCTCGGGCCGCGTCACCCTCCGCACCCCAAGGCCCCCGCCCCGTCCTTCTCGGCCTTCTCTCGGCGGGATCCGGCCGCGCGAGCGCCGCCCGAGGCGCAGCGGAAGTGACGCAACAGTCGGAGCGACAGCGACTTCCGCTCTGCTGCCGCCACTGCGGCGCCGGGGGGCGTGGCTTCTTCCGAGAGGCGGGGAGGGGGGGGGGCAGGGAATGGAATAGAATAGAGTGGAATGGAGTTGGATGGAATGGAATAGAGTGGAATGGGCTGGAATGCAATAGAGTGGGATGGGATGGAATGGAATAGAGTGGAAAGGACTGGAATGGAATAGAGTGGGATGGGATGGCATGGCATGGCATGGCATGGCATGGCATGGCATGGCATGGCATGGCATGGCATGGCATGGCATGGCATGGAATAGAGTGGGATGGAATAGAGTGGGATGGGATGGGATGGGATGGGATGGGATGGGATGGGATGGGATGGGATGGGATGCGATGGGATGCGATGGGATGGGATGGGATGGGATGGGATGGGATGGGATGGGATGGGATGGGATGGGATGCGATGGGATGGGATGGGGTGGGATGGGGTGGGGTGGGGTGGGATGGGGTGGGATGGGGTGGGGTGGGCTAGGCTGGGCTAAAATGGAGTGGGCTGGGCTGGGCTGGAATGGAATGGGCTGTTTGCACCGCAGCAGTCGCATGCGTTGGGGCTGGTGGGGCTGGTGGGGCTGGTGGGGCTGGTGGGGCTGGTGGGGTGCAGGCTGCAGTCGTATAGGACTCAGCGGAGGAGCTGAAGGCAGCGCGGGTGGGAGGGACTACGGCGGCGCCCGTGGGAGTTCCTTGCCGGTTCGGGCCAGGCAGACGCTCCCGGTGCAGAGGCGAGATGCCTACCGCTCGGTGTCCCCGAAGCCCCTTCTCGCCCGCTAAGCGGTCCGAGTGCCGGGGCCTGGAGCGGTGGATGTGCCGCCCGTGCGGCAGGCGGCCGACGTGCGATCCACGTGTTATCCGCGGCGTGGGGCTGTGCGGCCAGCCGAGGGGAGGGGCTGGGCGGCAGCGGAAATCGGCGGAGCGGCTGAAAGGACGGTGCCTGAACAGCCCGGGGTAAATATTTCGGATGACGTTTCCATAATTAAACCGGGATGCTTCCCTTGCCACTGGGTCTCACGATTGAATTGAGTGCTGAGATGGGCCGCTCCCAGCTGTCACGGCTCTGACCCGGTTTGGCCCGGTTCTGTAACTGAATGGGACCCGTGGCCCAAGATAGGGGGGAGGGGGATGGGGAAAAGGTGGTGGAGATGGGCCTAAAAACAAAACAGCGACGAGCTAAGGGAGAAAACGAATTTATTAGCTATGATAGTAGAAATCACAGAATCACAGAATGGCCAGGGTTGGAAGGGACCTCAAGGATCATGAAGCTCCAACCCCCCTGCCACACGCAGGGGTGAGATAAGAGGTAAGTGAGTGTGATAAGGCAATGTAATGCCATTGGAATTGAAACTAATGAGTGTCCAGAACCAAAGGCCTTACTGCAGTGCTGAAGGCCAGGTGGCTGGGCAGCATGCACCGCTGTGACGAGCAGTAGAAGGGCAGTCTCGTGACTCCTGAGCAGTTCCAGCTTTCCCTCTGAACAGAAAATAGGAATGGAATAGCAGAGTGTTCTGAAAGATGTAGTTCTCTTCTGCGAAGGGCATCCGGAAGCTCTCCACGATCCTTGGAACTGGAGCATTAACTCTTTAACTCCCAGTGCACCACAGGATGTGGAATACTGATAACGAAATTCATAAAACCGTGACACAGGCTGACCTTTTTGCTTCCTCAAACTCACACCTGTACACTGTACATTCTTTCAAAATGTCAGCTTGCAGCAGACAGCAGGAAAAAAAAGCGTATTTTCAACAGATTCCACAGAAACCTGCACTAATGTTTTGGGGAATAATCCCAGGAAAGTCAGTGGAGTTTATATCAAATTCCTTTGCCACAGGATTGTGTAATTAAACAAAACAAAACAAAACAAAACTGTACAAAAGCCCTTGTTCTACAGTATTTTGTGGGACGTCCTCTAGAAAACCTTCCTCAATTGTCAGGAAAGTGAGAGGAAGTTAGTTTTGCTTCAGATGGCCCTGCAGAAGCCATGAAGGAGTGATCTCCCATCCATCTGCACGCCAGGCTGCAATAGAGTTCTGTGCCACTTGCAATGGTTTTCACTGAAAGCTTTCAGAGACGTTAGCAGTCCTTTGCCTCAGAGGACAAAAACAGTCAGGGAGAGTGAGAGTTAAATGAGTGCTTGTAGCAGTGGACTGCTCAAATTTCTGTGAGAGGAGGTTCTGGCACTGGCAGCTGAGTCACATGCGATTGGCCTTGACTCTGAGGTTGCAGCAGGTAGTAGGGACTGTGCTGCAAACAGAGGAAGTTACATGCTGCTGATTCCTCCAGCAGCGGTGAGCTGTGCTGGTAAAAGAAGCATCAACAGTAAGGAACCGTTCCAGGCTAATTCTTTGGTTATTATTGAGGTAATCGGTTTTCTTCTGTAGATAAGTAAGCGGGAGGAGTTTATTCTGGGTGATGTACGTTATTAACTTCAATTTAAAACAAAGAGAGGGAAAAATGTGGAGGCTTATTTTGCTATGATTTGGTTAAGTCCAAAGTGATACAGCAGTGCCACTCAGTGGCTATAAAAGTAAGTAAGTAGTGAGTCAAGCTCCATGAAAGAAATACAGCTAGTTTAGGAAAACGCCACCAGCACTGAAGTTAATACCTATGAGCAGGTCTGTTTATTTGCCTATTTGTCTCAATCTGATTCACATAGTCAAAATTTTCGGTGCAAGGACTCGTTATCAGTATACATACAGTCTGTTAGTGTGTTACAAGCGGTTATGGATGTATGCATGTGTGGAAGCAGATCATTTTATGCAAAGAGAAAGTGTGGAGAGAGAAAATCAAAATTGTCGTATCCTTAACAGGTTTAGCATATTTAGCATATTATTTAGTATATTAGACAGGACATCCAACACCTGAATAATTATGCTCAGGAGCAAAGCACTGGATTTGTTAAAATCTATTCACTTGATGGTTGACCAGACAAATTTGGCTTGTAAAGGTATGCATCCAGTTATCCCTTCTTATGGACTCTGGTGTGACAGGAAAAGCGTGGCTTTTAGACAGAGATACAAGACAAGCACAGATAGTGGTCCATGAGAATGCTGCGTGCTCCTCAAACCAAGGTTAGTATCTGGAAAGCCTTCTTCCCTTTGTAGGATTCCTTTAACTGTATTTATGCTGTTGCCAGCAAATTTTTTAAGATCGTACTTTGTACTTGCAGAAGCCTTGCTCTTGAAGCAAGACTGCAGACAGTTCCTGTGCACATCAAATGTGAATGAAATTGTGAATTTTTCCACATGTCCACAGTAATGAGCAGAGTAATTACGTGGAACTTAGCATTTTTTTTTAATTTTTTTTTTTTGTGGACAGGCTGAACTGTTTAAAGTGAAATCAGCTCTTGCTGCACTGCTCTGTGGCTTCCCCATGAATTGTCTTTCTGTTTGTGAAGTTTACAAGGTGCTTCTAAAATAAATGTGGGTCTGACTCTGAGCATCACAATGATGGTGATGCTGTCATCACGGTGAAGAAGGCAGATGATGTAAGACAGTCCTGTCTTACTTGCTTATCATAGTCACTTGATCGTACCCATTGTCCAGGCAGTTTTCTGTCATGTAACTGTATAAGGTTTAGTTGCTGTTCAGTCAAAGTTGCTGAAGTATCATCAAGTTCTGCTAATCGAGATGCTGAATAACACTGTCACGATGACGTTGTCTTGCCATTCTGTGTGTTCCTTCTATAGGAGTTGTCTGATTTTTCCTTCTAAGGTTGTGTTGTATGATACTCCAAGAAATAAACAGACTACACATGGGAATATTGGCACTATTTTCCCAACTACCTGGGGCCGATAGATTTCAAAAGACTTCAGCTTATGGCAATAAATGATGACATATAAATATACATGACAGTTGTTGAGACTGTAATCATTTAATAGATGCAGCTGGATTAAGTTTGAGTTTGCTCAGGAGAAGGGTAATCACAGCTTTTCAGAAACTTACAGTATCTTGTTTGTCTCAGGGCTGAATTCTGAAGGCTTGCATGAGGGGACAGGACCAGCAGGAAAGTTCTGCCTGGCATGGCATGCCCAGAATTAATCAGTGCTGTGGAAGAGAGGTGCAGATTCATTCAGCACAACACAAATCTAGCGTACAGTATATGGGACAAAGACCCAGATGTGTGAGTGGAGCGCAACAAACAGAATCATAGGAAATCAGACGAGAATATTCCTAAGATAGGTAGCATCTCCTGCTGCCATTTTTGTCAATGAGGGCCATGATTGTCAGTAAGGGCTGCAGTTTCACCCCTCAAGTTGCATATGTGGCTTTCTGAGGAGCCTTTGTCTTATTGCAGAATATGATAGATTTGCGTGGGCTGTTGCAGGCAAGAATGGGCACAAAAATGCCTGGGCAAGGGGAAAGCTCTGGTGTGAAGGGCTGTGTTGCCAGCGGGCCTTAGCCTGTCACCTTTAGCACTCTTCCCTACTGGTTCAGCCTGAAGGCATGGATGTGCAAAAGACTGACTTGTAATGCTACATTTCAGAGGCTGTAGGTCTGCATGCAGTGGTTTAAAACAGTGAGAGCAAGCAGTGTAGCAGCCATACAAGAATGGTCCTTCATTGGGCAATTTTTTTTAGACCTAACCCATTCCATGTCATGGAGGTTTGTCAGACCTGTCTGAACCTCTGCCTCCCAACACAGCCTGCGGCTTCACCAAACATAACTCATAGGCAAACAACTTGGAGTAATTTCCTAGCAGCAGTTATGTACCACCCTTTGTGATACATCCATTTGTGAGTTAGGTTAAGAAGCTGCCAGATTGGTATGAAAGCGGTAGGGTTTCTGGACTGAAGTGAAGCTGAGAGCACCTTGTAGGTCCTGAACCTGATTTAGATCCGAGAAGGTGACTGTACCTTGGTGTTGCAGCGTAATCCGGTGCTTAATGGAGATGTTGGACCATTTTCTAATGTAAGGCCACACTAGTCCCAAGTGACTGTGAATTTGTGCTGTATCATTAAAAGGACTATAGAGTGCCATTAATTTCCTGATTCACGGGAGTGAATTTAAATGATGGCCACACCATCACTGTTTGAGTGATGTTCTCCCAAACAGCGGCATACTTCTTCTATTCCTCCACTGCAGGTCATGGCAGAACAGGAGTTGCCAGGTCTTTTGATTATGGATGTTGGAGGAACTCATGGTGTGCAAGAAAGCCTTGCAGCGCTTCTGAAGAAACACTTTTACGTTATCACCATGAAAGAATTTCTTGAAAACAAAAAAAAATTGGGAAAAAAAATCCAATCCATTTTTGTGTCTGAGTTCAGGCCAACTATTGACCAGGAGCTTCTAGAAAGCCTGCCTAATCTAAAGGTCATTGGAAACTCTGGTGTTGGAGTGGATCACTTAAACTTGAAAATGATTTCTAACTTCGGTGTAAAAGTGACTAATACCCCACACGCTGTTGCTGACTCAACAGCAGACATTGGAATGGCGCTAATGCTGGCATCTGCCAGAAGACTTGTGGAAGGTAATGTTTTAAATCTCATTCGATCTTATCTGCTTCTTTGGCATATTTCACCTTGCTGTATTAGAGAGGATCTGTCAGAATCGATAGTTGGGTTGCTTTTGCAAGAAAACAGTGTTCTGAGAACTCTCTTTTCAGAGTCCTCTATTTGTCTCAATCCCGCCTCTTCTCAAGGCAACAGTGACAAGAGTAAGACATTTGTCTCAATTATGTGCTTTCAAGTCATGCATGATATCCTGTTTAGAATAATGTGTGGGGCGTAGTTCTATCTGGATGTTCACTTAGAGTGTTGCTTATAGCTGGAAAACTGAATATGAAATGCATCCAAATAAAATGTCACTGCTTTTCTGTTTCCTTTTTCTGTACTTTCTAATAGCTGTACAAAGGTACACAGCATCTAGAGATGGCCACGTACCCATTGCTAGAGCAGAAATTATGAGAGCATGTTGGGTGCTGCTCCAGAAGTAATGCCTCCTAATTTATTACATTGGCCCACCATGCTGGAGGTAGATGTTGGCGGTATGGCAGTAGAGGTTGGACTTTCTTTTATTAAGCTGAAGTCCAACACTATGAAGGCTTAATGAGATTGCTGGCCAAGCTAGATTCTGCAGTGTAACTTCACCCCCTTCAAGTGGTATGACTAGATTGGGTTGAGATCCAGGAGATAGATGCGGAGTTTTACTCCTGTCACAGAAAAAATAAAGTGAAGGCAGTGCTTGAGGGTTGGTAAATGCCCCAGAAGCTGTTTTTGAATTTCAAAGAAAATACTGCAGACACAGAAGCGTTATTTCCCTAAGGTGGTAATCCCTCTCAGCAGAATACCACCATCAGGAATCTATTCTGTGTCACCGCTTCCAGTCCTGACTGTTACACTGTCCAAGACTTTCTAAAAACAGCCATCCCCACCCCCTTAAAATTATTTAGGATGTTCTGTAAAGGGCATTCTAGAAACCAACTACTACGACAGTGAGAAACTTTTCCTCTTTGTTTTGACCTGAATTTGTCATCGGTTCATACTTGTTTAACATGTTTTTCCATTCAGGCTCCCAGATAGCAGTTTCTCCAGACACAAACTATTTTGCTGCCAACTGGCTGGGAGTTGAAGTTACCAGGGCGACACTTGGGATCATTGGGATGGGCAGGATCGGATATAAAGTGGCTCAGAGAGCCAGAGCCTTTGAAATGAAGATCCTGTACCACAACAGGAACCGCAGGTAAAAATGTTTGTTTACTGTGTGGAACTGGTCCAGGGGCAGAAATGGAAACCACAGCTCTGGCCTGTGTCCCCATTCTTCCTAGGTGCTGGTAGCAGTTTGAAGCAACGTGAGGATCACCACCAGCGTGTCTCCTCTGCTTTCCTTGGTTCCCTGCTTCTCCCCTTCAGAAGCAGCTCCCATTCACCTCCCCATCCTCTTTCCTCCCTTCTCAGCTATTGGCAGGTTTGAAGGAAGGGTGACGCTAACTTTTCTGAAGATGTAAGCCAAGCAAGCCAGGCTCTGTCCTGCCAGAATCTTCTCTCAGGCTTCTGGCAAGGTCCCTAGGCATCCGGGCTGTCACTCCTTTCTTCAGCCCAGCCGGTTCTCTCATCACCTCGATGGCAAAGATCGTCGCTTTGTTTTATCGTTCCCTTTCTTTGCTTCCCCTTCCTTCCCTTTCCATCATAAGTTCTAACTGACAATTCAGGCAGAGAGAGAGTTGGTGGCAACTGTACAGATACATCAGCAGGAGAGAAAAATGAGAGACCTTCTGCATAGTCATCCTCCTATACCTAATACCACCTGTGTGCTTTGCTTTCACATTTACACCAATCCTCTAGAGTCCTGCCACTCCTCTGCCCTCTTGGCCTCTCTACACCACTACCTTCTCTCCTCCCTTCTACCGCTCTGACTCACACAGGAGGTGGTGACACACTGAAACAGGCTGTAGATGCCCATCCTTGGAGCCATTTGAGGCCAGGCTGGACGTGGCTCTGGGCAACCTGTCTGGTGGTTGGCCAGAGACTCCTGGGATTCAGGGCAATTGAAACTGGATGATCATTGTGGTCCTTGTCAATCCAGGGCATTCTATGATTCTATGATTCACTGGTACGTAGCAATGTCTCTTCCTTTATCCTGGCTTCAAACCTCTTAATATCTATGCTGTTTGAGACAATGCTTAGGATTGAATGACTGATTTGTCGACTGTTAAAAACAGTTCAGAATAGTTGTGTCAAACTAGGTGTGCATTTTCCCTTCAGGAGCGAGGAGGAGGAGCAGGCTGTTGGTGCCTGCTACAGTGAGATGGAAGAATTGCTGCAGCAATCTGACTTTGTTATGTTGGTTGTGAACCTGACACCTGAGACTGAAAAACTGATTGGGAAAAAGGAGCTGGGGCTCATGAAACCTACAGCCACTCTTATAAACATTAGCCGAGGTAGGCGTATCTCCCAGAAGTGGTTATAGCGCCGTGGTGAAGGCTAATAAAGTCTCTCTTTGTTTTGTTTGGTTGATGGTTACTAGAAAGACATTCTACTTTCTAACACAACGTAGATCCTTGAATGTATTTCCCCTGGGGCCTTGAGACCTTTCCCCACTCGGTAAAAATGTGTTCACTGACTTGTTGTGGAAGAAAGATACCATTTCAATGCAGGTGCAGTTATTGATCAAGACGCACTGGTGGAAGCTCTCCAGAATAAGACTATTAAGGCTGCTGCTCTGGATGTGACATACCCTGAGCCTCTGCCAAGGTAGAATAACTTAAGTTCACACTATTACTCTGGAACTTGTAAAATGCTGAGCAGAAGTGTACTCATGACTGTGATCTCTATGGGGAGTCTCTCACTGTTTAAGAGCATATTCACATTATTCTTGCACAATCCTAAGTTGATGACCAACTATTCTCCCTTGCCACATTTTCAAGTCAACATGAGTGCCAAGCAAGGCACCGAGGCTAGTAGAGAAGATGGAGAAATGGGTAAGCAAATTTACCAATGTTTTCTGCCAATCCTGTCTACGTGGCCCCTTTATATCAGTCATTGCTGTTTCCTGAGGTTCTGATCTCAGCAACTAGCAGAAGAATTAACGGAACGTGTGATACCCATTCTGTTCTTTCTGCTTCTTGCGGGTGTAATACGTTGTCCTTGCTGTTTCTTGCAGAAATCATCCTTTATTGAAATTAAATAACGTCATCATAACTCCACATATTGGAACTGCAACGGTTCAAGCCACCCAAATGATGGCAGAAGAAGCAATAGCAAACATACTGTCTGTTCTCAAGTGTCAACCCATTCCAA